>VDFB02041739.1:0-22009 GCA_007258455.2 Sequoia sempervirens
AGATCACAAGGGGGATGGAAGGATTGGGATAAATGAGATATGCCAAACAGGATGTGTAAGATCAAAAAATGATGTATATCAAGAAGATGGGTGCATAGCCAAAAGCGTAGCAAGAAGCATAGCGGATGGAGGGAATGCGCCAGAAGCTCTAAGTCACGGATAGGGATTTCGCATGGCCTTTGTTTGCAGGGTTTTCATCATGGGTACTTATCCAAGGCACTTGGTTTACTTAGGGTTACCTACACCATTGGGCCAGTTATTTTATAACACTATTTGTTTCTTTGATTTTTTTGATTTGGATTTTTTTTACTTTTTGATTTTTTGGTTTTTTTGACTTTTGGATTTTGAACTTTTGCATCTTGAGAGATGGATAAAGGATAGAGGAGGCGAATAAGTGGATTTAGAAGACATCGATAAGGATATGGATGAAGGACTCAAGCATCAAGTTCTACTTATGAGGTATTAAGGCTGTATTCGAGCCATTTGTTGGATGTTGGTACAATATATGAGGGATAAATGGAATATGTAAGAGGGATGGTGGGATTTGATGGGGGAGATACATGGGATAATGGGTGGGATGTTGAAAAGTGTATGGATGGAATGATGGGGGGGATGTGTGATGGGGAGATGTGTTCAGGACCAACATTGGCACATATGGTGATGGATGTGAAAAGATAAGAGGATTGATGGATGGAGAATGTGGGGATAATGGAGGAGATGGGATAGTGAAGTTCGGGACATAGGGATCCAAAACAGACTTAGGAGATGAAAGGGGGGGATGATTAGCTTTTGGATTAGAAACTTTGGATGTTCTTACAGATTTTTCATTTGATGGCATTGCATCTTTTTGCTTTGGGATCCACATGGTTTTGATTTTTACTTTAGTGGGCCTTTGTGGTTGATGGGTTTGATTTGGATTGTGGATTTGATTTTTCTTTTTTTCTTCAACATGTCATTTAGAGGGACATGGGAGCTTTAGATTCATGTGGATGTTTGGATTTATGCATGTTAGCATCCAGGGTATTTTATTTGCAATGGGATGGGTGTGAGAAGATGGATGATGTGGAGCAATGGAGGTAGGATGATGAGGATTATGTGTAGATGGAGGAGGTGTAGGTATGTGCCTTTGTTGATCCTAATTATGGGACATGCGAGAGGGATGTTTATGATGGATGACATGTATAGGTGTTGGATGTTGAAAAGGATGAGATGGAGGAGGTGATCTTGCATTATACAGGCCAAGATGGATAGAAGTAGATGAAGGATGGGAGAGGTGGATGGAGAGGATGTAAGGACCCAAAATGGATGGAGGCAGGATGAAGGAGGAATGGGCGGTTGTTTTGAGGGAATTACAATAGAGGGAGAGTTGCAACATTTGGATGGGTGGTATCAGGAGAGGGATTAGGGGATATGATAGGATCTGATTTTGTGGTAGCAAGCTCATGCAATGGAGACGGAGATGGGGTGGTAGAATCTTGAATGTCAAGAGGATCATGAGATGGAATGGATGGGAGACTATGATCTTGAGATGGACTAGATGGGATGGTAGGATCTTGATCTGGAGGAGGGGATATGATAGCATGCTTTGGATCAAGGCTCTTGGCATGACTCATGTGTGCGGGAGCATGATAATGGAGTCATGGGGGGAATCTTCAAGTGGGGAAGATGGAAGGATGGAGGATTCAAAATATTCAGGGAATGGATACTAGGAGTGGAAGAAGTGGATTGGATTTGGGTGTCATGATAGGTTCGACGCTCGAGTAGGGGTGGGTGTCAATGGTTGGTAGATGTGATGGTAGGAGATGGGGACTCGGTGGATTGAGAGGAGGATGTGATGGTATATCATCCATGGATGATGGGTTGGGATGGCATGGTTCCATGACTGCAATGTGTGGAGTGGGAGATGTCTTCTTTGTTATAATTCCTTGGAGAACTTTTGAAATGAGAGACTTGCATACTCTAGGATGAGATGGTGTGGTAGGAATGGATGAAGGTTTATGGATTAGTGGGGGATTAGGACTAGGGATTGGTGGGCTGGATTAGATAGGGGAATGGGATTGGATGCAGGACTGGGAATAGATGGGGATTAGGTGAAGGGTTAAGATAGGGGTATTGGCATGGTGAATTAGGACACAAGGAGGCGGGTGGTGGATTGTAGTAAGGGTATGGGGATGGTGGATGAGGATGGGAAGATTGAGGTGGCAGATTAATATAGGGAGATGCGGATGTTGGATTAGGGTAAGTTGGTGGGGGATTAGAGGATGGTTAGGTGGCTAAGAGATTAGAGGCCAACTTGCAAAAGTTGGAGGATGTGACACATCCTAATCAAGGATTAGGCATGTGCACATCCTAATGATGAGATTAGAAGAAGGATTAAGATAAGATAAAAATGATGGAGGATGTGACATGAAGGGAATTAAATAAATGGAATATTTATTTAATTCAATTGATGGAAGGAGGATTAAAGAGATAAGGTATTATTGATTAAATACCTTAGGGATTAGAAGAACTTAAGGATGTTAATTAAAGGGGATAAATTTGGATAAATTAAGTGTCCAAATTTAGACGTCTACAATGTAACCAAAAAGCCAAAGTTCAGACCCAACAAAGTTTTCAAAATGTATATTTATAGATCCTCATTTTTGGACCTTTGCAGTTAATGTAACCACCATCTTTCTAAGCGAGAGTTTCCTAAGTCATTACCCAATTCTTACATAACCGAGCCTTATGAGAATTTATGACTATTTTTAGGAGAATCATAATTACATCAGTCTTATCGATTTGATTTTGACAGTCGAGTGCATCATCGCTCCTCATATGTAAGCCTTGTGGCTTCTTGTACATGTAGAAAACATGCTATCTCCAAACTCTGCATTTAATTACATATCCCATGGCGATCACATTCATGCGAATTGGTTTAATTAATGGATTTCATTCAACGTTGAGGCTCACTTAGCTAAAATTACATTAATCACATCACATCATCTGCTATGTTCATTAAATTCAAAATAATTAGCACCGTCCTTGCATCATTATTTATTGTCGAGAAAATCCCTCATGACTTATTTTACAGATGCGATGCCTATTCCTTTTTTCTATAAATTGGAGGAAAATTCCTTCATTCTTTGAATATCAACTTCATTTCAAGATGTTGAGAACCTCCAGCGATGCCACTTCTAAAAGTGATTTCTTGGTGATTAAGGGAGTAGAGTGCAGTTTGGTGGCAGACCAACTCAAAGAAGTGTTTCTGATAAGGAGCGATGTGGAGGAAGGAGTCATAAGGAAGATAATTGGAGTAAAATTCCTCTCTCTGGTCCATGTGCATAACTCCACACTTCTGGAGCTCTTCTTTGTATAATGTTATCTAGACCTTTGGTAATTTGGGATGGGGTGCTAGAGCTGCAAAAAGGTTAGTGAGGCCAACCTATCTAGCCAATGTGGAAGTTTCCTTGGGATGACTCAACAAATACCCACATGAAGGTTTGGTGGGAGATGTTGTTTGTATTACTACCACTCTTAGGAACAAGCAGGCCAAACAAGTTGTTTCTCTCCTTGGTGTTGGATTGGAGAGAAACGTGATGGAAATTTTCACCCACTTTGTTGAATTCAATGAAAACCTATTTTCTCTAGCATAGATTAAGAGACTTCAAGAAGTGGTGTAGGGCTTCCACATCTTGATGTTTACTCTTTGTGTTTAGAAAAATATACTAAAAAAACTCTTTTTTTGATTATATATATATTTGTTTTTGTGTATTATTTATTCTACACAATATGATGAATTGGTATTTTCTACTTTTACTTTCATATAATTCAGCATTTCCATTTTTCTAATGTGATAGATTTTGGTAATCTTTGATTCTGTTTAATGTTCATGTATGGTTTCACTTTCGACACTATAGTCCTTTGCTTAATTTGAACATAATATAATGAATTCAAGAGTAATGTACATGAACTAATGTCAGGTCAGAACCTTGTCAGAATCCAACATGGTTTTGAAAACCTTCTCTTTTACTAATTAATAGTGTTTCTTTGGAATAATCTAAAACACTTAGTCGTTCTCTGAGGAGAGACTTCAGAGTTGAAAAAAGAAACATTTTCTGTCAGAGATGAGATAGGTTTTTGAAACCCTTTCAAGAACTAAAAAAGGTTTTAAAACCTTGTGAAAGTCTCGAAATAGTGTTAACTTTGTGTGTTGTGCTTAACTTTTCACCTTCCAGTCGGCACCCAACAAGGTTGTGGAAACCCTTTCTGACTTTGATGTTGTTTTCCAAACTTGATAAAATGGCTAACTTTATATTTAACTTTGTAGTGTTGGGAAAATGAGGGGTTGTGACAACCATAGCAACACCCAACAAGGTTTTGAAAACCATAGGGAGGGGTGATACACTTTAACTTAGGAAAAAAAATTATGGGCACACACTATTTTGAGGGGATGACAAAAACCACAGTAACAAGATGCATGAAATGTGACTAGGGAGTCTACTTTTCCCCTAATACATTCCATGTCAATGTCGTCCTCCAAACTATAAGATCATTTTTTTAAATATTTGGAATTAAAGGTTACTAATACTTGTTTCTTAGCTAGCTACAACTAAAATAATAGTGTAAATTTTTCCAAATTTCATTGTCAAAAGTAATGTACGAGACTATATGTATACTCTTCTTTCAGAGAGCTCAAATGATTGAATTAAAAATAGGGCCTTTCATATAGGATTATACTATTGGCAAGATAGTCGAATGGAGTTTTATCTATAAAAGCTAGTTATATTATTGAGATCTTTATTCAAATGAGTAAATTTGATATTATATTAGGAACATTTTTAAACTTATGAAGAGTTTTATATGAGGCTTAAAAGGGATGAAACCCACCTTCTAGTTTGTAAAATATTAATTTGTAAGGTTTCTCTTGAAATATTTTGTTTAGTATGCAGAGTTCTTCATAAAATCTAATTATTTTTAAAATATACAAGCTCTTCATACTATATATGATATATATCTTCTATTAGAGTTTGATATTATGGAAAAATAGTCTTTCTCATTCACAATATAGAGCTTATTTTTGAAATGAATTATCTATTGTTGAATGAGCTTAGTAAGGATATACGAGTATGATTAAATTCTGCATTCTATATGTTATAGTAAGACATATTTTAGAAAATTATTTTGTGAGTTTAAACTATATATGATCTCTTGTATTCTTAATATCATGATATTCTTTAGACACAAATTATGTTAAGGATAGGATATTTATGACATATTCTTAGATAGGTACATGAACACACTTGTATATCACTTTGTGTATAAGTATGATTCATCATTGAATAACTTCTATAGTGAAACAATACACTTGAGTTAGAGGTGTATCTTAATGTAGATGGTTTAGGACTCTTGTTTGTCTAGAGTTTTCTTTTATATGTTAAAGCTTATATAATATTACTACTTTTGTAATATATAGTTATGTACGCAATAACGATAAAAAATAGAGGTCTTCTAATCATGTAATAGAAATTATACTCCATATTATGATCATTATATTATGTTTTGTTAAAATAATCCAATGAAATTGTGATAGAAATGTTATAATTTTAAAACTAATATGATCATTTCTTACTATTTATGCTTTAAAATCAATCCATATACAATCAAATTAATGTAAGGAGAAAATCCTATAATAATTTATATGGTGCTTCAAAAATCATGTGATAGTCTTGATAAGATATTATGTATATTATATATTTTATCATTTCAAATTCATATAAATTTTAATTGACATATAGATTTACAATATGATTGATATATAATCCTTCATATACTAATACTCAATATATTACCTCAAAGATATAATATAGAAGATTTATTGGAAACGTTATCAACATTTAGAAAGCAAATATCTTTACACTTGTCTCAAAACATGGATCTTTAAAAATATTATATACAATAAGTATTTGAAAAAAATGACATTGAAATATCATTTGTAACACTAAAATATCGTGTATTAAATTTCATAGGAATCAAGTACTTTCTTGTAATGGGTGGATATCACGCTAATAAACTATCTCGGAAGCAAACCTAGAAAGGATAAGTTGCTTGTTGCTTTATTTTTTATGAATAATTACTATAGTAGCATGACTATTTTTCCTTGAAAATAAAAATGACAAATTATTCATACTTATGTTCATGAAATTCTCTTATAATCTCCTTCCTAATGATCATTATATTATTTAATAGATTTATGTGCAATATTATATGCTCGTTGGCAATTGAAAAATGCATATTAAAAATATTTTTTCTACACCAAAGAATCAAATTTATTTGATTATTGTGTTACTAACTATACTGGTGATTCTATTTATAGGAAATCTATCATAGATTATGTCTTCAAAATAAATGGTGCAAGTGCTCTTACATGGATGGTGTAAAACTTTTAAAAATCTATCTTCTATAGTTTTAATCAAAGCCCAAAATATAAAAGCATCTCTTGAAGAATCAATATGGCTTTGAAGATTTATGGAAGAGCTCCAATTGTATACTTGTAAAATTACCACCTCACTATATGATAATTGGAGTCATTTTACTCTTACTAAAGAATCTCATTTCTAAAGAGAGAAAAAAAACATTGAAGATCATGGGCACCTCACTCAAGAAAAAGTATTCCATCATAAAATTTCTCTCCAATTCTATTCATCTAAATATCTAATATATACTATGATCAAGAAGAAATAGATTGGAATCTTCAACATCACTTATCAAAACCTCTCTACGGTGATTGGCCTTAGGTGATTCCATTGAGGGGGAGTGTTCATGACACCACATCATGGACAAATCCTAGATGTAAGACCTAACAAGCATAATATAAGACCTCTAGGCATTATATGCTCCAAATTGAAATAAATGCTTGACCTTAGATAATGTCATTGAAGGGGAGAGTGCATGTCAATGCCTCCACTTAGTGGCTAGATCATAGATGTATAAGTCTATGGGAATCTATTAAAGTTCTTCTCTTTGTAAATCTTCCACTTATAAAAGCATTGTATTAAGTCTTATGGGCACATTGTATTAAGTCCTACGTGCACTATGTAATGAACTTGGGGTGAGGCTAATTTGAGGAGACCCAAGCTCCAATAAAAATATTTATAAGACCTCATATATAACATCATTTTTAAAACACTAGGATTATAAATTATGACAAGTTGACTTCCCTGTAGTTTGGAATACATGGATTTCATCTTGGCATATATTTGTGTCCCTATTTATCACTGCCAAAGAAGACCTACATGACTAGGGTACTTCATTTTTTATTTAATGGAAATTGACATGTTACGCCCCTTATTAACATTAAGGGGGAGTGTTAGAACATAATGTTATCAGCAATCATACTCTTATAACATTTATATATTTTTCTAATATGCTTATTAAACATTTCCCATTTGAAATAATTATAGTCTAATACCATTAGATTATTAATTATTTATGAATGGTGGTTGTTGAATAGGTGTGACTAATACCCCTTTAGGTATTATGTCACCCTTCCTCCTATATTTAAGGAGGTTCTCTCTCATTTGAGAGAAGTAGAATTTGGAGACTTATAGTAAATTATATCACTATTTGCAAAAGGTATTATTCGCCATGTGGAAGTATATAGAGGAGCGTTCACAGGTTTAGTGTTAAAAAGTATGCAATGATTCACTAAAGTTCATAATTTAAATTATAAAATAAATAATTTATTTATTTATTTATTTACATTTGCAAATTCTAAATAGATAAATACCATGTGCATCTTTAACATTTTGAAATATACAAGTATTCATTTATTCATATTTCTTTTGATTGTAATTATAGGTAGTTCATGTTACATTTATGGATCATTTACCAGAGTATGAATTGCTATTAAAAGAAGTTTTACAAAATATGCAGCCCCACTTGAAAACCGCCCACCTAAACCCCCACCCCATACCAAACACCCATAGAAAAACGTCCACCCCTCCATTTGATGAGGCTCACTTGCGAGAAACTATAAATAAAAATATAATTGAACTACAAAAGAAAAATAATTTTATCTAGAGTGAGCCTAATATGGTTTGCATCTTCAATGCAAATCATTGTTAATTTTATTGGATCAACTGATGCAGATCTACACAAATTCTAACTTTGGAAGGAGGAGATGAGGCAATTATATTGAGATGAACTATCATATAAATACATCCTTGATTTAAATATTACTAAGCAAACCATAGCTCCATACTTTATTGACCCTTCAAAATCCAACTCATCCCTCCAAGTAAAAATAATAATTTCAATTAGATGGTGTAGGAGTCCTTAGACTGTAGCACATTTTTTGGAGCAATGGTAGGTGGTATTTGAACATCCTCCACATGCTAATTCTAAGGTGCCATTGTATTTTTTTAGTAAATTATGGGCTGAGTTTAAGACCCAATTATTTTGACATTGGTGGTGGAATGAAACAACATAGGATATGTGCATGTGTCGATCCAAATTTACATGTGTTTGCTCCACCCATAATTTCTCCTTCTCTATCTAATATTATTGAATACATTCACCAATAGGAAATGGTTTTGATATTAAGAGAATTAATTACATTCTCAATAAATTTAACTAACCAAGCTACCTACATGGAAACTAAAGTTAGTGGTAGAGAGCATGGAGGATATGGTGATGCTTCTATCACCTCACACATGTTGACACCACAATTTTTTATAATTGCAGCTAACCATTTTATGGTCATGCTTTATGTGACCAACAGATTAGTGCAGGCTGACTACACTTAATCCATGAGGATACAAAGAGTAATTATGTCACTAAACGTCAATGCCAATAAGATCAATCAACAAAACTAAACTAGGAATTCATTAAAACTTAGCATATTAAACTACAAAAGCTTTAGAAATTCCTATTCTAATCTATTTAAACTTATCCTATTGGGGAAGTGGTGTCACATTGATGTGGAATGGTGACCCTTTCCTAATCCCATGGATAAATGAACCTGTTTCGATTGATTCTATTAAAGAGAATCGTCGAAACCAATGATAGATGTGTGATGAAACATGATGTAAAGCTAAATGAACATGATGCAAGCTCTTTTAACATGATTTATGTTAAGATGATCAAGATGTGTGAATGCACAACTAATCTAAATGGATTTTAAGGTAAAAATATTGAAACCCTAATTAACAAATAAGCTAAATGTATGCATCTATGTTATCAGGGAAGCCATTAATGGAAGCTAAGCTAATATGATGTAATTTAAAATAAGCTAAAATTATGCTAAATGTGAGTGCAAGTGAGAGTGATTTTAACAACACAAGTTTGATGTTAAAAGATGGATCCATTTGTCTCCAAATAGTGACTTATTTATAGGGGGACAAATTAGAGATGAAGGGTTGAGATTGAAAAAGCTAATCAATGGTCAAAAAAGAAGGAAGGTGGAGGCATGGATCATGGATTCTCATCAAGGGATGAGAATCAATGATGAGATTTAATCAAGGGTTCACCTTTATCCAAACAAACACACTTTCAAAAGCTCTCCCAAAAAGTTTGTTGAGAGTTTGTTTCAAAAAGGAATATTCCCTTTTTTCAAATGAGTGAAGAAAGAGAATATTATTTGGAATATTCTCATGGGTGAGGGAAATAGATATTTAGAAAATTAAAACAAAGTTCTAATGTGCAAAAAGGGGAAGGAATATTCCATGAGAATATTCCTTTTGGAGGAATGTGTAAAGGAGGAATATTCCTTTGCAAGTGGGGAGGAAATTAGATTTATTAGTAATTGATAATTAAAACAATGTTAATTATGCAATTTTAGAAGAATTACATGATATTCATTAAATAAATGATTTAATGAAAAGAGGAAAAGGTGATGACATTTAATTAAATAACTTAGGTTTATTTAATTAAATAAGAAGACTTCAGGTATTAAATTAAATAATTAGATTCATTCAATTTAATAGGATGAAATGTTAGCATGATAGGGGTGAATTAAACTGATTAAATTAATTAGGTTAATAGATGCAAACGACATAATTAATTAAATAGCTAGGCTAGTTTAATCAATTAAGCAAAAAGAGGATGGTTTTGAGGATGAAGTGGTGTTAGTATACCTGATTCGAGTGCATGATATCATTTAGGACATTTTTAAGTGTCTACATGTTACCCCTCTTTGAAGTGAGGTACCTGTTATGTTCGTTCAGAGACCAACGCATTTCAGATTAAAAACTACTACTTAAATCAATTTATTTTTTTAAAATTTTTTTGGATGCCCCACGATTTCCCCAGCGAAAGGAATAAGTTAGTTCTATGCCCCCTCGAGAAATTAGGCATAAATTTTGAATTTTGGGTTGATTTCTTAACAAAGGTAAAATGCTTCCTCAGGTGTCTGAAAAGGCTCCAAGATGCAAAATAAGCTTTGGTTTGGCACGATTGGTGAAAATGGTAAAAAACCCTAGCTTTTGGTTGAAATTAGGGCAAAAAACCCTAATTTTTAAGCTTAAATATGTGATGAAGGGTCACTTTCAATTTATTTGTGCATTCACACCTTAGAGATTTTTGCATTTTGAGCTCTGACCTCCTGACGAAATGGCTTACCGTGTGCTCCCTATTCACTTGTCGAATCCATTTTGAGAGTACCAACAGTGTGCATATGTAGGACCCCAGGTATGTGACTCAAAAATTCTCTCAATTTTCACTTTTAAGTGCATTTAATAGGGCATCAAAGTTAGGTTGATAGGTGTGTCACTATATAGCAATGCCTTTGAAGCATTAGAAGCATCGCTATTGATTTTATAGTGACGCACCCTAATTTTTTGATTTGGCGACGCATTTGATTAGGGGGTCGTTAGGGTAATTTAGCGACACATGGGATTTTTAAGTTCAACGACACTAGAAAGCGATGGGCGATGCATGCAACAATTAGCAATGCACCCTGATTTTTGAATAGAGTGATGCAACCTAATACCAATTCACTTTTGAGCATAGTGACAAACGTCGAATGGGTGACGCACCCCTGAAATTAAAATAGTGACGCACCCCAAAATCAATGATGCTATTGATTTCAATGATGACATTGATGTCTTGGGTGCAGAGTCTTAAATTTTGATCAGTTTTTCAAAATTTTCAATAAATTGACGTGTGCATGATGGGTGCAAGAGGATCCTCCATCATTGATGTCCCAAGAGCACATATATGGAATTTTGTTTGCAGCCAAATACTTCCATGATTTGGAGTTGAAGCAGCTGGGGAAGCTAAGATTGGGATTCATCACTTTCATGCCCAAGATCAGGACCCATCTTGCCCTGATGACAATACTGGTCAAGAGGTGGCACAATGAGACCTCTTCTTTTCACTTTCCCAATAGGGAGGCAAACGCCACACTTGAGGATGTGTGGTGCATTTTTGTGATTTCCTATTCATGGTGAGCACATCATTTATGACGCAAATACTGGTAGAGACACATGTCTCTCTCTTCTTTATAGATGCTAGGTTGTTTTGGTCAACTCTTAGATTGATTTAGATTTCTACTGAGGTTGGGTAGACACTTTCAGATTATTCATTGTAGCCCTGATTTGTGGTGTTGTTGCTCCAAACTGACAGGGCAGATGTTTCAATCCTAGATGGGGTTTAGCATGGGAGGGTATGATCTAGAGGGATGTTATGTATGCTTGGGGTTCAGTCCTCTTTGCCTCCCTATACCATGATATGCACGAGGCCATCTACTGAGAGGGTAGGAGCATTGGAGCAGGGGTGACTTTGCTTCACATATGGGCATATGAGCATATTGCAATGCTAAGGCCATTGGTTGTTTTAGCTGATATACATGAGGATGAGCCTGTTGATTTTAGATATGTAGTGTCGATGGCATTGCAACACACATGCCCCATAGGTTGGCATATTGGTGTCATATCATTGATGACATGACAATGTTTAGATGGAGGCCATGGCTATAGCATCCACGGTGGTATGATGATTAGCAAAAACTAGATTTTGTATGACATACTTGATACATATATGGTTGAGAGCGTACCATTATTGAGCAATACCTCCCAAACCGCATTGCTCAGCAATTTGGAGAGGTACAAGATGTACCTACACATGACTATGTTGCCATATTTTCCCAGGCATAGAGAGAGGTATAGTGGGGAGTCGTCATTGATCCCATTGTGGAGATCAATGATTTTTGAGTGCTCATCCCATAACCATGGTTATATGATCAGGGTATCTCAAATGCAGGGACCACTCTAGCCTATGATGTGTGGTTTAGGCCACCCACACACCTTACAAACCCAACAGTGGCATACCCTGGTAGAGGTAGAGGCTAAGACAATGGATGAGGTGGAGGCAGGGATGGTGGTCAAGGTAGAGGCCAAGATTAGGAGCAGGATAGGGATCAAGTGCCAAGTGATGGGAACTAGTAGCGATAGTAGGATTAGGGTCATCAAGACCTAGGGCATTAGCAACATGATGGATAGGTTCCAGGGGCACCACCGCCTCCTCTACCTATATAGCTAGATGTATAGGCTCAAACACAGATTTAGGCTCTCACTATAGAGAGAGATCAACTGCGTCAGCAACTGCAAGATATGACTGCACAACAAGATCATAAGGTTCAGTTGCAACAACAACTAGACCTATAGCTAGCCTAGGAGATTGGATGGAGACAATAGTTAGAGGCAGTGATTGTAGCTTTGCAAGGCATGACTGTATTGACTAGGCTGTACAAAGAGGCATTGATCAAGATTGCATACTACCACATGCACTATCATTGTGATGTTCCTTGGGCGATGCGACAACCTTATTTTTCACAGCGGAGTGGAGCCCCACCTAGAGCTAAGGATCAACCATCAGTTAGGGGTGAGTCCAACAACCATGACCAACATCCATGAGAGTTATCCATTTTGTAGACAATTTTTTGTGTATTTTCCCTAATTATTTATATAGATATACATTCATGGGATCCTTTTTGATAGCCTCATGGATATTGTATTTTTTATTGATATACAGATACACTGATTCAGATATTGTATCATGACAATCACCATTTTTTGATATATATATATATATATATATATATATATATATATGATATGATCCAAATTCGTTATGTGATGTGCTCTTTTATTTCATGCTCATGTATGTATGGATGCATTTGATATGATGTGATGTGATATGCTTAGTTATGGATGCACTTCTTTTATTTATGTGATATGGGATGATTCTCTATGATGTAATGCAATGCAATGGATGGATGTACTTCTTCTTGAGTATCTTATAATGACATGTTATGGGATGGATGCTATGATATGCAAATGTTATGCTTATGATATGATAATGCAATGCATTTCTTTTTTTGTACTTTTCTATGCAGTTTATGAGATGATGATGTATGCATATGGATGTTCATGCTTATGATATGATAATGTGATGTATGTTTATGATATGTTATATGCATGCATTTTGATGATTTGTGGATGCAGGATGGATGCATTGCTGATGTTTTTGTTCACTATCATGATACCAAGTTAACACAGAGAGGAGATAGAAGAAATAAGATGAATGATTTGACCATTGATTTTGATGATAAATTCCAACAAGTCTATGATCCAACGAGACTTTATTAGATATGGTGACGAGAGATGTATGATGATGATTCACTCATATCTCAGGATTGGGATTTTTTGTCATTCCTTATTTTTGATATAACACATAGATACAATGCATCAAGGTATTGGCAACCAGGATGGTGTTGTATCTAGTGTAATATACTTTGACTGTATAAATAGATAGGATAGTTCTTGTTCAAATCTTGACATACAAAAACCTCATTGGAATGTAGTTTAGTAGTTCATAATATCTTGGACCAAAGCATACACAATAGTCAACAATCTACACCGAATAACCTCCCTACACACAACTAAGTATGTGCCAAGATTATTTTAAAAGAATATCCACAAGAACAAAAAACAAAAGGTAATGATTGATGCCCCATTCCTTTATCTCTAAATCATTTAGACATCATCGAGAGGTCCTCAAAATGGGTCAATAAGATAAATCAAAAGAAAATATTAAAAAAATAGTCAATGCTATCTATATCTCTTGCCAGTTTAATTTAGCTTTGGTGATTTTTGATGTTGATGTCCATCGCAGGGAGGATACATCCTAGGATATGTTGATCAGATGGTTTGATTAAGATGAGGTGTTTGATAAGCTATTGATACAAACTTCATTGACTCATTTACCTATGACCTAGACTTTCAATTTTGACACTTAGGTTCTCACTTTACAATTGGCGATACTTGCTTTCTATTTGTTTTTCCAAAGGTTGAAGATGATGGTTGATTTATTATGGATGGGTGTTTATTGTGGGTGAAACCAAAATGAGATGGATGGTTTTGGATTTTTTGGAATATTTCAATGTTTTTGGTATTTTGAAAATGTTTTAATGTAGTTTTTTATTCTTTTTGAAAGTTTATGTGAATGTTTTAGTTTTCAATTATTTGAGACTGTTTAGGTTTTTCCAAAATATTTAATGTTCTTTAGGTCTTTTGGATGTTTTCTAATGTTTTTGTGTTTTCAATTTTTGAATGTTTTGGGGTTTTCTAAGATTTACAAATGTTTAAGGATTTTTTGATTTTTGAACGTTTAGTGATTTTCTGATATTTGAATGTTTACGATTTTTTTGAGTTTTGACCAAGAACCTAACCTAAAAGACTATCCTAGGGGCCTTGGGGGCTAATCAAAGATGATCCTTGCCTACGTTATACATGTAGAGACCATGTAGTTCGACTAACTTAACTTATTGACAATTAGATATGAATAATTGAGGGATGTCAGTTTATTATGACGAACTCCTAAAGGCCTAACCTAAGATGTCTCAAGGGAACATCAATGATGGGCTTGCCTATGTTCAAGCTTAGAGACTCATAGTTCGATATGGTACTATTTTTGGATTTTTGATGTTTGACCTCTTTAGGGATTTTGATGTGTTCTAGATGTTTTGGATTTTAGTTGTACAGTATTTTGCAAATGTTTTTGGATTTTTGGCTATACAATATTTTGATGTTTTTTGATTTTCTGATGAATGCTTTATGAATGTTTTTTGGATTTGTGATAAGATTTCCAATAACCTTAAGATATACAAGAACCCAATCTGATCCATAATGAATTTACCCCAACATGATACCATAGAATAATTCGATATAGGTAGGACAAACTAACCTTTGGAATATGTGAAGTAGTACTAAGGGGATACGATACTTCACAATATCATGCCATGATGCAACCATAGATAGGAAATGGAATAAATAGCATGAATGATGTGATGTAATGGATGGAATGATAGGATAAAGAGCCTAGGTAGATGGAGGTGCTTTATTTACACAAGGCACCTACTTGCTAGGTTTTCACCAAGGTACTTTCCCAAAGCACCACCGAAGTGGTTTTCACTAGAGGACGATTGTTTTTTCTTTACTTTTTTCAATCCTTTTTCTCATTTTTTAAAATTTTTTTGACCATTTTTTGATTTTTTAAATTTTCATATTTACACCCTTCAAGCCTAGGCATAATTTTCTTTGAGATGCAAGTTGTTGGTCAGTTCCTACAAGGGTTCACCTTCAAGTGTTGATAATTGATATGCTCCTGATCCATAACTTGTTGTGATGATAAAGGGACCTAACCAGTTAGGCTCAAAATTTCCTTTACTGTCCTAATCTGGAAGATTCTTCTAATTATATTTTAGGACAAGATCCCCTACTTTGAAAGAAAAACACTAGATCTTCTTGTTATAGCTCTATTTTAGTCAGTTTTGATATACTTGTACGTGTTTAAGGGCATCAAGACGATGCTCATCCAAGAATTCTAGCTCATTTAGCCGAGATACTTTGTACTCTTCATCAGTGATTAGATTCTAGAGTGACACAGTGATGGAAGCTTGACCTCAATAGAAAAGATGGATTTTGATTTGTAGATCAAGGAGAATGAGGTTGCACTTGTAGGCATGCGAATATTGGTTCGATAGGCATAAAGAGCAGGATTTAACTGCAAATTCCAGTCACAACCAATTTTATTTACCATTTTCTTTAGGATCTTCAGAATGGTCTTGTTTGTAGCCTCAGCTTGATCATTTCCCTGGGGGTAATACAAGGTAGAGAATTGGTGTTGGATGTTGAATATTTGACATAGCTCTTTCATATCTTGATTCTTGAAGGGTATTTCATTGTCTGAGATAAGGGTTTGTGGAACACCATAATGATAGATTAGATAATTCAAGATAAACTTAGCAATTTTCTTCCCTATGATGTAGGAAATAGGAATGGCTTCCACCCACTTGGTAAAGTACTCAATGGTTGTTATGATAAATGTGTGGCCATTAGATGAAGATGGGGTAATCTTTCCTATGAGGTCAATCCCCCACTGCGAGAAAGACCAAGGTGTGACCATTGGTTGTAACTCCTGACCTAGAGCATGAATCAAATATCCATGATGTTGACACTAGACACACTTCTACACATATTGATGGGCTTATCTTTCCATGGTTGTCTAGTAGTACCCCATCCTCAACTTTTTCTTAGCTAAAGTCATACCACTAGAATGGGATGTTGGACTCAGGGAACATTGAGAGGAGGGGTAAATCAGTGTTCAACAATATTCAAACAATTAATTATGATCATAAACTATTTGCAACACATAGATAGAAATAAAGATGCAAGCACATGAGCAAGATAATCAAAGCACCATAACACCAATATTTTTACATGGAAACCTTGTTATGGGAAAAACCACAGTGGAGATTAATCCACAATTTATACTCTGTTAAAAGTATGAACAAAAGAGAATGCACTTGCATTCAAGCACACTGCCTAGAGCTCACTGCTCAAAATAAAGAAGGCTCACTGCCTTAGATGAAGTTTGTGATTACAACAAAAACTGAACAAAGAGGATAACATCTACAAATGTGTGGGTTTAGTTCCAATGAAGCACATAAAATAGATTATGGACCTTCTGTCCAATTCACACTTCTGCTCTACTTTGCTCTGCTCTGCTACACAAAAACCTTCTACTGCACAAGAAAAAATTTACTCCCAAATCTTTTCATGTATGCTCATACAACTACTTTGCACTTTTTTGCACACACAAACATTCTCACCACACCATTCACACACCAAAGTGAATTATCGATCTCATATATATATATCCACTAACAAAGATTTCATCGCTTCAAGTCAACTTATACAAAATGTGAAATATTCTCCAATAGTCAACTCAAATCATGAAAAATCTTTAATGCACACCCACACAAGTTGGCTAAGACATAACTGGAACCCAAAAAAATATTCTAAAAATTAGAAATAATTAAACAACTACTCCTTATACATCCGTGACATGCTACATTCATTGAGTTGGCCACAATGAACAAATAAACAAAAAATCATTCTACTGAATCTCTTAACTCGTATACTGACTGCAACACCATAAAACTTACCAATAAGGTAATGTACATGCTCAAAAAACTTTCTTGGGGGTCCACAACACAAAATGATGATCCGGTGAAGCATATTGATCGACTATCTGATCGGATAGCTTGTTCTTTGTGCTTTATGCCGGTAGCACACTGACTTCTAGATTTCTTACCAGTGTAAGTAGATCCTAATCTGCAGAAAAAGATAATGACTTTAATTTCCATCAATGACAACACTAGAAGCCATAAACATTCCTCCCAAGCTATATGCCAACAATCTGCCCCTTTGGAATTAATGGCAACACTTAGTGAAAAATGACTAAGTGTCAGAATCAAAACTCAAAATTTCAAAACACAACAAAACACTGCTCCCCTTTAGAATGATAAAGCATTTTTCACTACTCTCCTCCCCCTTTGACATCAATGAAAAATATATTCTTTACTAAGCTCTTACTCCCCTTTTCAAAATTTCAAAATTTTAAGTGCAATTGTTGCACAAATCAAAAAATTATTTTATACTTATCTTTTACTTCTGGAAGAAATTTCTTCCAGGCATCCACAACAATCCCAATAATGATTAACAAATTGTTATTTTCTGATGTTCAATTAATGATCTGGATAAGGGATTCTTGAATTGTAATTGCTTCTTCCAAATTTTCTCCTTTCTTCAAAATCTCAATTTGCTGCTGCAATCTACATTCAGTTAGATCCCTCACTTTCCATAAAGTGTCCATGAGAGTGTTTCTGGAAAAGTGAACCTTTGCATGCTCAACCTGCAACTCATGGATTTTTTTTACACTACTCCAACCTAGTCCTGAAACATATTGTAATCCTAACCAATTTTGATCAACTCACTCTCAATCTCTTCCAGCTTTTCCTTGTATTTACCAACCACATGAGGCCACTGAAGATAATAATTGTAGACCTTATTTGCTGTGTCAATGCATTTCCTTAACACATTCATTTTCTTTGTTTTCAGTTTGGCAAGAGAGAGCCTAAATTGCTCCTTCAGATGTAAAATTACTTCTTCCTCTTTCCCATCCAAAGGCACAGAGGCCATAGCCTCCCTGATGCATGCAATCAATTCTTCTGGAATTTTTTTTTACAAACTTTCTAATTCAATGTTGTTATGCACAAAGTAACTTCCTAGTGTATCCTCAATAACGTCATGTTCATAAGATGGTCTATTTAACCATATGTCAACAATATTTTGCATTCCATCTTCTCTTGAACAATCTAAAGTATCTTTGTCTTGAATAAAGCACCTTCTTCATCGCTTTCTTCTGCTATTATCACATATTTTTCCACTGATTTCGGTTCATCTCTAGGAGTGTAATCATCATAATCTTCATCTGGTATATCCACAATTACCTACTCTTTGTCGTTATCTTTAGATTTTGGAGATTTGAGTGTCGGGGAAATGTTATCTGCAAAATCTTGATCCCTTTTCTACTTCTTTTCCACCTTACCGGAAGAGAACCCAACTTCAACTACTCTTACCGAAAGGGAAATGCCAAATATTCCAAACTTTCTCAACAATTTTCTAAAGAAATTTTCATAAACTTGCTCATCATTTTTTAGAATATTGAAATGTTTATAAATTTTCTTACAAATGGGTTCATTTTCCTTCCACACCACATTATCATTTTGAGGCAAGAAATTCAAAAAATACATCATAATGCATATAACTAGGGTACCAAACCTGAAGGCACAGTCTGCATCTTTTGTCAATTGCACATTTTCCATCAATCGATCCTTCAACAATCCACATAGATCAAAGTCTTCATTTTCCATTATCATTTTGTGAGCAATATATATTGTGCCTGTCGAGGTTGAGCCTTCCTTGTTTCTAAAGAAACTTTTATATGAAATTCCATGTGCAATGTACCTCATTATTGGATCTTTGATTGTTGAAATTACTAGAGCCCTTTGATCTCCTATTACTCTGGTTAGGGTTTCAACTTCAATGTTCTGAATCAACTTCTTTTTTGGCACAACACCAACATTACATAATCCTGTTAGATTTATGATTACCTCTTTTGAAATTTGATAGGGTTTATCCAGAGTAAGGATATCATCATCCAATCTGTTCAAGATAAACCGAACCACTTCGGCATTGATGAATAAGGAAACTCGTTCCAAATGTACAAATTCTTGTGTTTTGCACCTTCAAGCCACTTCAATTCACTAGTTGGCAACAAATTTCTTATATCCTTGATCTTCCTACTACTATATTCATCCAAGTTCACTGTTCCTTTGATTTTCTTCATTTTACCTTCTTTACCAAACAATTTTTTTCTTTCGAGCATAGGATTAGGAATTCAACAAGTGATAAAAAATACTTGGTGAATTCACCGCAAAATTTGCTTGACTTCTTCAAGATTTCATTGCAAAGACTCTCCTTCTCTTCTTATTTGATGCAAGGTGAAAAATGAGTATTCCAAACACCCCTTTTATAACTTTGCACACCTAAATTTTAGCTGCATTAAATACTTTTCCCTAGGAGTTCGGGTAACTTTGTTTTCTCAGACATCAAGAGAAAAATTCATCTGCCGACCCTCTAATTTTCATATTTTTGCAAAAGTGATCATTGATGCATTTTCAAACTTTTATAACAGCTACTGACGATTTCCTACATTCTGGTGCCAACTATTGATAGGGGATCAAATGATTTTTCTTGAGAAAAACTCCCCCTAAGCCAAAAGCCTGAGATCAATTTCTAGAGGGATTACTAGAGGCTACTTCTGGTACAGGCATGTTTCCTTCATCAGATTTACTCTTCTTTACCCATGTTTTCTTCATCTGATCTCTTATCTCTTCCACAAACACTTTTCTTTTTCCTTTGTCATCTTCCTGTGAAATTCTTCCTCTGTATACCGGACCTCTTCTATCCATGTTAATGTTCCTGTAGAATCTTGCAATGTGACCAAATCTATTGCAATTGTAACACACCAAATTTCTTTGTCTAGATCACTCATTCGATTGGTTTCCTCCTGATCTACATTAATTAGCAACATTCCTAAATTTTCCACAGGTGTAGCATTTAACATTCCTTACACTGAAAGACATGATTCTACATTCAATTGACTTGTGACCAAACTTATTACAACTAAAAAACTGATCGGGAAATGGTGGACTGCCTGAATTTATTTTACTTCTACACTAAGAAGCCATATGACCAAATTTATCGCAAGCAAAGCAACAACCGTTAAAATTTTGAGCATTGGGTTGTCTTACCGGATATCTTCTACCTTTGTTCATCTAATTTCCTTGTCTGGAATCCTTGTGTTCAGATCCGAAGCTTTCTCCTTTCTCATAGCCAAGACCTCTCTTGTCATTTGCATTCTTTTGTCCTTTAGTCAACTCATCAAGCTTAGCAGAACTAATCCTGAACTTCTCCTTGTACTCATTTGTAATAGTGAGTTCATATATGAGAATAACTATCTATCTTTCAAGCTCTTGTTTATTATTTCTGGATTGTTGAAGTTCAATTTCCATCTGAATGAATCCTCTGTTAACTTGGCTACATTCCTCAAATTTTTCCTTTAAGGACTGGGCCAGATTCTCCTCAATCTTCTTTCTTTCTTCAATCTCCTTAGTTAGCTTCATCACCACATATTCCATTTCAAGCTTCATAGTAGCATTGTCTCTAGCAAGTTTTTCACATTCTCCAATTATCTCTTTTAGGGTCTAATTCAGGTGAACATCTTCTAAAATTTTATTCTCTTTCTGCTTCAGCTAATCACAAAGTTCCTTCCTCTTTTCTCTTGACTCATTGATTTTCTCCTTAAATGATTGAATGAATTTTTCAACATCCACAAGATTTTCTTTTTATTCTATGACTTCTGCCTTAGATTGATCAAGATCATCAAGTGCCACTATAAGTTGCTGTTGAATACCACTAGAGTCCATTGTAATTCAAGATCCACCTCAAGCTGTTAAACTTCTACAGAGAAACCTTGCTCTGTTGTTGGACTCAAGGAACACTGAGAGGGGGGTGAATCAGTGTTCAACAATATTCAAACAATTAATTCTAATCATAAACTATTTGTAGCACATAGACATAAATAAAGATGCAAGAACATGAGAAAGATAATCAAAGCACCATAACACCAATATTTTTATGTGGAAACCCTGTTAGGGGAAAAACCACAGCGGAGATTAATCCACAATTTATACTCTGTTAAAAGTATGAACAAAAGAGAATGCACTTGCATTCAGGCACACTGCCTAGAGATCAGTACTCAAAATAAATAAGGCTCACTGCCTTATAAGAAGTTTTTGATTGCAACAAAAATTTAACTGAGAGGATAGCATCTAAAAATGCCTTGGTTTAGTTCCAATGAAGCACATAAAATAGATTCTGGACCTTCTATCCAATTCACACTTTTTCTATGCTTTGCTCTGCTTTGCTACACAAAAACCTTATGCTACACAAGCAAAAATTTACTCCCAGATCTTCTGATGTATGCTCATACAACTGCTTTGCACTTTTTCACACACACACAAACCTTCTCACCACACCATTCATAAACCAAAGTGAAT
>VDFB02041740.1:0-20385 GCA_007258455.2 Sequoia sempervirens
ATAAAAGGAGGCATGGGGTAGCTCATTTGACTATGTTGAATATGATAATGTTATGCTGTCGGATTGGAACTTGAGACTTCTTTCCTAAATCTTCAGAAGACAAAAACCCTCTCTAGGTTGTTGATTTCGGATTTGGAAGATAGTCCCTAGCTGGTTGGGAGTGATTGCATTTAGTAATCACCATGGAGCTTACAAGCAGAGTTTTCAAATTTTGGGTTTGATAATTTTAATGAGATAGTATTATGTTTGGTGATCATTATTCATGATTTTAATGAAATTTTGGAGTGTTGCTGATGGTTTTTGTAGCTCTTTGCTTGCTAGTCAAACTCTTTCTTGACCTAGGCTGCACCACAGTTTCATTGTTGTAGGTTTAAGGGTTGAAAATTCCGTTCTAGGTATTGGCTCATTTGATTCCTTGATCTTGGGTGCCCCTTCTTGCCAATTTTCAGATTTTTTGACAGAGTTTGTGATTTTTCGGAGCTGGTCGCCCCTCCTAGCAGGCTGTACCATTTGGGGGTTTCATGTTTTTTGGGAGATGTAAAGATTTCTGCTCTTTTCCTTGCTGTTCGAACTGATTTGGTGGCGCCATGATCATCCTATGACCTTGCAATCAATTTGTGAATGTTCTATGGCAAGTTGGTGACTTCCTTGGAGTGTGTGCCATATTAGAGCTTGCTGTTTGAAGGGTTTTCAGACTTGCTGTTGCATATCGGACCCGCTGCAGCAACCTTTCAGACCTGATACAGTCCTTTTGGGGTCAGATTGTCAGGTAAAATTGATAATACATTGCTGAGGATATCTGTTTACAAGTTGGGACTCATGTGGAGGTGACGTGTCAGTCATATGCTTGCTGGTTCGGTGCATCAGACTGCTGCAACAGCTATATCAAACCTAATATCTCTTATTTCCTTCATGCTATTTGAGGTATAATCGCTAGCATGTTGCAGGGTTACGTCATTGGTTCAGTTGGTTGTTATGTTGAGTTGATTGTCTCATGATTTCAGTCACTTATTGCAGCCATCCAGCAGATTTACACTCGTTAGTATCATTTGTATTGAGCTTCATTGTAATACTGACTTGGTAGTACCATTCAATAATCTTGCTCTTTATGGTTTGATACTAACCCCACTAAATAAGTGGTATTCCCATTGAATAAGTGGATGACTCTTTGGATTTCATGTTATGCCCGTTGAATAAGCGGATGATTACTTTCATGTTGAGCTATGCATCCCACTACATAAGTGGTTTTGGATGGCTAGCTGCTTGATGCTTTCATTTCCTACAATTTGTAACTCCCACTGAATAAGTGGATGTTTCCTTATGTATGAAGATTTCATACTCACCCCACTGAACAAGTGCTTCATTTCAAGAGAGTAGCATTGTAACCTTACCACCGTATGCTCTCACCTTGCCCACATCAAAATCTGGGTGATTAGAAAGTAGAAGGGAGCTTACTTAAGTTGATCATCTTTGATTATTGGCTAACGCTAACAAGTCGTGAAATTTTGAAAAAAAAATTAAGGGTGGGTTATTACATCTAGCCCCACTTTGTTGTTTTTGTCAAGAGTTCAATATATTACAATACAAGTTATTTGAAACATTAGCAAGCATTTAGCTGAATTTTGTTACCTTGTTTTGTTATTTTTAGGGATTTGATGGACTGATTAACTTCAAATTGTTTTTAGGATTTGAAGATACAGATAAAATCAACCCAGTTAGCATGATACTCAAAATGCATTCCTTGAAAATGCTAGAAATTATAAAACTGAAATAACAAAATGCAAAAACATATGGAACTCAATCAAGAGTACAATTGTATTGTTACTTTCTTTGGTCTTATGTACAAAACTGCAATGATATTAACATAATAATTCATCAACCAAATTCTAGAAAAGATTAACGAGGTCAAAGATGTTGTTTTTCAATGCTTAGTGGTGCACTTGTAAAGAGGGTGACTCAAGTTCAAATTCCCACATTGGAACAAGGCAACCCACAACATCACGGACATGCGTGTATGATAACATGTGCATGACTAGGGCCTGTTCATCCCTAGAACTGGTCCAGGCCTGGTGATGTTTCAAGTTATCCTGAACAAAAAAATTAATGAGAACCAACAGAGTTTTGACAAACCAACCTTCAACTCAGGTAACCCAATGACACAGGCACATTCTACCACCTCAGCACCAGCACGCTCTGCAATTACAAGGAACGAAATCTGATCAACGCATACAAAGAGATTCAAGCTCTCATGCAAATAAGTTCATAGGATACAAGCAGATTTGAGAACAATTTCAAAAGCTTCTTGACATTTACACGCCATTGGTTCAGTACCCCAAACTTTAGAACAGAATTATAGTCTCCGGATTTACTGTAAAAGCCTCTCAAAGACAACTAAGACTATTTTTTCAAACTTATAGATAATGAGTATGTTCCGATAAAATGTCTATTCAACATAAATGTGACATCAATACATTGAATATTAAATTACAAACAGGAAAATGTGATTACTGCAATATTAACACAGCCATGAATGAGCCCTTAACAAATTTTTTATTCATAGAAAGGAGCTGTTAATTGGAACACCCATCAGACAAATAACTGATATACAAAGTTCAAACCCACAATGGACAAACCAAACTTAAAGGAATGCAGAGTTAAACAATGGGTTTATATACCAGCAATCTCATGAAATATAAAGAAATGACTAGATTCCAGGTAGAATACATAAGATGAAACAAAATCATAATTTGAAAAAATACCAGGCATGCAGAATGCAACAATAGTGGATGCGGTTCTATATCATTCCGGCATCTGTGGCCTTCTCTCACCTCTGTTTCATGGTGTAGATCCCAGTATTAAGCTAACATTGCCAGCTTTTTCCCTATTACCAGCAGTTCTTTGGCCTCAAATGTTAGAGGGGGTTCTATGCAACATTGGCTACCTGCTAGGATTGTCCAGCTTGTCCCCCTTAGCTCTGGACCCTCCCCAATAAGCATTCCCAGACTATGCATTGGTACTCCCATTGCGACTGATGACATTGTTGTTTGCTCCTCCAAGGCATCTTGGAACACAGACACTTAGGGATTTTGGTTGCTCACCTGGATGGTCTTCTTGGTTTATTTATTATTATCTTACGGGGTCTTCCCCTCCTTTTTTATTATTGTACTTGCTTTAGGGATTTGCCCTTTTCTTGGTTGGCCAACATTTGCATTTGCTTTGGTCTAGGGCTTCCTTTTTTGCCCTAGTCCTTCTCTACTGTACCTGTTGTATGTTCCAGTCCTGTTGATCTGTTTTTGGTCAATTGTGGACATTATAATTTCTATTCTTTCTTTCTAAAACTGCATGACTCTACTTGCATTTTTCTGCTTTTCCTATTTCATCGATTTGGAATCAAATCCCTGGAAGTTAAAACATTATCAGGCTAAAAAAAATTTAAGTACCCAGACTGTATTTCCATATTTAATATTATAAAAAATGCATAATATAATTCCCTTTTCTGACAAATAATTGCACTGGACTAAACAATTTTTAGGTTGATCTAGGCAAACTAAACTAAATTCCTGAAAGACATGAAATCCACTTGTAAATGATTGTTTCATCTAACAATGATAATTCTTCAAGTCCTGGGTACTGGCCACTTATCATCAAATATGTGTATTTCTTAAATATTTCACAGCATTTAGATTTAGGACAGTTCTCTTCTAATTGGTCTCACATCAAAAGACTACAAAAAAAAGTTGGGTATTTCACCTGATTGCTCAGATGCATAAATCAGATTCTATGCAAAACAGAAAATGTTTACATACAATCAGTATTTTCTGAAATTATCTGATTGGCATAAATAATCAAAGCTCTTTTCCCTTTGATTTTGCCATCTTACTACTGAAAAATTGATGAAATTTTATTAGGGTTCAAGCTCCTAAAGTGTTAGTAAAATGGAAAACCTGTGCTTGTGGATAAGATGCCTTGCGCAAAACTTTCTTTTAATTTTAATTACTCGGCTTGGCATGTTGGCTGGAGGAGCCAAAATTCAATACATGATTATATGAGTCAAACTCATAGTAGCTCAATAAGTTTGAATTAAGTTTGCCAAAAGTTTGATAAGCTTCTAAAAACTTCTGGCGGAAATTGTCTAGATGATAATTTATATGATGTCAACAATGCATGTGAGATTTGCTTTCACCATTTATGTGCTTTAAGAAATATTAATCCCCAAGTTTGTTAAGAATAATTTTTTCCAATCTTCACCCATGGTATTTTGTGGAAACCCTGAATTTTCCCAATAAGAGGATACTGACCGGGCATGACCAATACACTTTTGTGGGTGTTGTTTGGACAGCATGGGCTGGATATGGTAGGCTAGAATATTTGAAATTGTTTGGGACTTTGGGACACTGAATGACTTTTTTGGTGACTGCTTGTGGAACCTCTTCTCCCGGCAGGTGAGCATTTTAGGGTGTTGCATTTAGGAATTAAGGTACATGCGCTTGGTAGAAAATGATTAGGATAAACATTAAAAACACAGCCAAGGTGAAAGGTGATTTGCATGTGGCTCAGTGATCAAGCTCAAAATTTCAAAGGCAGGGGTTGGGAGTCCTGCTGGAACCTTGTCTACAAAGAGCCTAAGATCTCAGACTCAGTACAGGAAATTTTCTAAAGTAGAGGATTTCTGAAGCCAAAAGACTTTTTCTAGGTTTCTCCTCCAATGGAAGCTAGCAAATTTCTCTAAACCTAGAAAATTTCTAAAAATAGAAAGTTTGATTCTAGGGGTTCAAACTGATTTTGATTGGCTTAAAATACTTCCTCATCAAGCCGGTCGAATGAGAATCGTCAAAAGATCAATTTTTCTCTAATGGGTCTATTTTGCTTTTTTAGAAGCCAAATCAAGAGCTCCAACGTCATCAATGGAGGTTGCTCAACTACCAGGTGTCAAATTCACGGTCTCAAGCACTGCACAGATCAAGAAATGGCGAAAGATGTTCAAGAAACGAAGAACGAAGGAAGGAGGTTGAAGAATCTTGAAAACTGAGAAAATTTGACTAAGTCTGGATATGCTAGGCGCCCTTGACTAGTCAAGGCGCCTAGCCATTCATGCCTTAGAATATTTTTCAACCCCGACTGTTGAGCACGAAGCAGAGAACGCGAGGAACAAGGGAGAAAGTTGAAAATTGCAAATAAAAAACTAACACTAGAGAGTAAAGGTGCCCCTACTAGCCAGGACGCCCAGCATTTCAAGGTGCCAAATGATGGAGTTAGGGTTCGTGCCACCAAGATGTTTTGTTCAGAATTCCTTCAACTCCGCAGTGAATCTAGTTGCAGGTCCATCACATCAAACTATCAGCCAGAATCTCAGATCGAATGGAGAAGTTTCATCAAAGAAGCAAATTGCAAATTGTGAAATCATTGAAAAATATTATATCTCTGGGATCTTTGGATGCCCCACCTAGCTAGGGGCGCTCAGGGTTTTGGAGGACCTAACTCAAAGATTAGGGCTTGCATATATGATCATTGTCTTTGGAATTCTGCCAACTATCCAGTGGATGTCTCAACTCAATCATCAGATTCGTCTATCACCAACAGGTGCAAATCGAATGGAGGACAGAGCATGGAAGATCAAGTTTGAAGGTTGAAAATCAAGTAAGAAGGTTGGAAATCAAGTAAACATGGCTAAGTCTGGTGATCATGGGCACCCTAGGTAGCCAGGAGCGCCCAAGCTTTTAGGCATTCAGAAGTCAAAATTAGGGTTTGTTGCCTCTAAGGAATTTTCTTTTGATTTGAGCAGGCTTTCTAGTGGATCCATCAGTGAGTTCATTAGACTTGTCAAGCACCAGATATTGCAAATGGAACGAAGAGGTAAAATTGTGCAAAACATAAAGTCAAAGTGGAAAGTTCAAAATGACTAAAAACTAACTAAGTTTGGGCAATAAAGGTGCCCAGGTAGCCAGGAGTGCCCAAACTTTTGAGACCCTAAAACTACTTTTTCGAGCCAGTCACTTCCAGAAGACCCCCCTCAAAATTCTCTGAGCTATCCAACGAATCTGACAGCCAGCTCATTAAGCCAGTCAATCATTCAAAAACAAGAATTCATCCGAAGATCAGAGAATATTAATGAATTGAAGAATATCAAAATTTGACTAACTCTACTAAAGATGGGTGCCCCAGATAGCCAGGGGTACCCAAGATTTTGAGGCCTCAAACTCAGTTTTTCGAGGTTGCAGTCTCCAGAACAATCATCTCAGATTCAATCAAGCTCCGCAACAAGATCATCAACCAGTTCACAGGATTCACTAAGTGCCCAGAATTGAGGATCAAACTGAGGTCAAAAACAAGCAAAAAGTTGAAAATTTCAAGAAAATGGCCTAGTCTACCAAGAGAGGCCCCCAAGTTTTCATGCGTTAGAGAAATTTTCAAATTTCATCCTTCAACATTCCAAACAATGTCCACATTCGATGAACCTACTCAAGATTGGCTTCAAAAGATTTCAAGCTAGAGAATAAAGCGTCTTTTTCATCCTCAAAACCTATTTAAGAAGGCTTTGGATTATTCACTTTTTATAGGTTGGCATCCAGAGGAGAAAACATACAACTTTTTGTTTTTCAAGATATGGAGGCTTAAACACAGTGCTTTTTCAGTTTTCTTCATGGATTTGGGATTGGCAAGCATAGAGGCTCGCTTTTTCATGCTTTATTCTTCCAGGGCATCATTTTTTAGAGGAAGGGGGTCATCTTTTTCAAAATTCATTCATCTGGGTCTGATTAGTTTTTGATTCTCTTCAACTTTGGAAAATTTTAAGTTTTCAAGAATCTACTTTTTTCACGCTTTTTTGGGAAATCCTCAACTTTTTCGAAATTTAATCAACTAGGTTTCTCCAAAATGAGATTCTCGACAAAACCCAAGTCCCAGTTTTTTTCGAAGAACTTGCTTTTTCAAGGCAAATCAGCATTCTATTTTCAGCAGTCTATGCAAAAGGTTTCTGGACCTAGTCGAGTTTACAGTCAAAAATCAAGATTTTCAGCATGCAGCACTCTCCACTTGAAATCAAGAACAAATCAGCTTTTTGGCAAATTGAGTTTCCTAAATCAGTCACCTCTTTGAGGCAGTGATATTTTCCGAGAATAGAACTCAAAAGCAGCAGTGAACTTGAAGCTTTCTCCAAGCTTTTTTCTATTCTTGTCTCTTTCTTATCCATTCTTTGTGAAAGAGAAATATCAAGTTGTAATAGTTAGCACTTTCCTTTTTTTTTTTGCTTTCATAGGTTGCTAGATGGTTATCTTGTTTTAGTTTTATAAATAAAGCTTGCATGTTGGCAAGTCTTGTTGTAAAAGCAAGGAGATTTTAGGGTTCCCTACTCCTCGCTTGTGTATAGATAAGGGCAGCCTTGCCCATTTTTTTTTAACGGTTACTGTGATAGCAAATTGTTGAGCCTACTTTTGCCTGCAAGTTTGTTGTACCCAAAATAAATTTTTTGGCATTCTGTATAAATTGAGCTAAATCTTGTTAAAATGCCATGTTAAGTCGGTTTTAGGTCAAACCAATCATAGAATCTTGGTGGGTTTCTGTCAAGGAACGCATGTGCAAAATTCTGAAAATTTGAAAATTAGGGTTTTTCGCCCCTATTTTCAGGGGACCTTCCCAGAAATGATTGAAAATGATTTTGATAGGATTAAAAGGCTTCACGATCACATTGGTCAAGTCAGAATCATCAAAAGACATGTTTTACTCTGGTGGGTCTATTTCTATTTTTCAGGGATAAAGTTAGGAGCTCCACAGCCATTAATGGCAGATTGGCCAGTACCAGGTGCTGAAAGCTAAGCTTCAAAAGCTTCAACGACACAACCATGGCGGAAAAAGTCAAAAATGATGCTGTTTGATGAAGGAGATTCCTGAAAGTGAAAAAGGTCAAAATTTGACTAACTCTGGAATTGTTACGAAGGAGAGATTGTTCACATGCTGAAAAGAGCCTTTTTCAAGCAGGGGCGCCCATGATCTTTAAAGGTCAAATGAAGTCACCCAGATCATCCAAGGCATTCATTCTTGACGTTTGTCTGCTGGCGTGACAATGAAACAAACAAATTAATCATCTGAAGGACAGATCACAAGTAGCTGCTGACAAAGCAAAAAGAAGCTGGAGTTAGTAGAAACCAGTTAGCAGCGTGAAGTTCTACAAGAAAAGAGCCTTTCAAAGAAAGCCCTTCTTTACAGGCCTCGGATGTTGATAAATGACAAAAGGCTTCCCGAGGATAACCTTCGACCCAAGTAGATCCTCGGAAGCATAGCGCAACATCGGCGAGAGCATTCAGCGGATAATGGATCGTAGGCAACTTACCGGATAAGAGGCAAATGAACCAAAGGCAAAAGCCCTTTTCAAGGAGGAAGCCCTTGAATAAAGACCCTAAATTGAGATCGGTTTAAAGTCGGTCATCTTTTGAGCGAGAGGTTGGAATTTTTGATAAGGACATCAAGCGAAATCCTCGACTCTCAGATCCAGCAGAAATCAGGAATCAAAACACGAGGTCATTTTAATTTGAAGAGCGAAGTTTGAAAATTCACCCAAGGCATTAGCAAAAGAAGCCTTTCTTGGAAAAGCCCATTCTTGAAGCCCTATTTCGGCTTTTCATCATCATGTCCTCCCAAACTGTCTTTTCGGTTTGGATCGGCTCGATTAATGTGTCCATAACATCGGGATCAACGGATAACGCTAGTTTCAAGATCAAACAGAGGGCTTTCAGGAGAGAAAATATTTAAAAGCTTGCAAGAAACCAAAAGGGACGCCTAAAAGAAGTCAAGGGTCAATTTGTTGACTAAAGTCAAGAGCTTTTGAGTTAAAGTTGGCTAAAACACTCCACAATCAGTGGAAATCACCTTTTTAACTTTAGATCAAGCCAAAATCACTTTTTGAGCTTGAGTTAGGTCCCCAAACTTGTGGATCTAAGGCTTAAACATATATATTCAAGGTGAAGGCGTCCCATTTCATTATTTCATTGCAGGATAAAAGATCAAGAACAGCCACAAGCTCTCAAGGACGCCATTGATAGATCTGAACAAGGTTTTCATCCGTTCTTCAATTTTTCTTGCAGATCTGAAGCAGAAGAGGATTGCTATTTACGAGTTGGACCCGGAGATGGGCGATTTTTTAGGGGAATGGGATAAAACTTCCGATCCATCTTGTCTACTTCCTCTCTTACGGTCTAGGTTTTCTGCATTGTGAGAGAGAAAAAAGCAACAAACTACATCGGTCGGATCAAGCTGGGTAGATTCGGCATTATTTTCGGAGAAACCCATCGACAAATTTTCCAAATCAACAAACTTCTTTGCCCTATTTTTGGGGGTTTTCGAAAAAGTTCCGAATTAAAGAGGCTGGGTTGTTAAGAAGCATTGAAGCGGAGCAAAACCCATGTGCCAGTTACCGGGAAAAATACTTCACCGACAAGAGCACTATTTTCAAAGGACTTGCGGTCTGGCGGATAGGAAGGAAAACGGATGATTCATGGACAGGATGAACCGGGATGGGACAGGAAGGACAGGTAAGGCGGACGGGTGGAACAGGATACGTACGAATATTGAAGAATCTGGGTTGCTACAGGCCGCATCCATTCCCATCACACTACAAAGCGCGGAGCCGCCAAAGTTACCAAGAGCAATAGCTTGCGCAAGAAGAGATGTCGTGTCATCAAAGCATTGACTATCCGGAAATGGAAGAAGTCAACACATGGATCAAGGAGTTGTTGACCAGAAATGGTGAAGTGTGAAAAGACACCTAGGAAGGACGTCCTACCTTCCAATTGGCATTTATGATACTTGAAGTTGACTTGATGCCTCATTCCAAGTCAACTCAAGAAGGCATTAAATGTAGTTGGAGTTAACTTGATGTCTCTTTCCAAGTTTAACTCCATATCCCTTAAATCATGCATTGTCATATCCCACTGATTAAGGATGTCTAATTGGCTTCCATGATTTGTGGATCCTAGATCTCCACTAAATGTGGATGTCTATTTTGGAGGCATACTTTCATTAAAGTTCACCTTTTGTTTACTTTCAGTCAACTGAAATAGTTTCCAGTTGACTCTTTGTTGACTTTCAGTTAACTGAAGTAGTTTTCCAGTTAACTGCTTGTTCCCCCTTTTTAGGAATAAATCTTGCTAATTGATTGGCAAGAACTCATTGTTAACTCAAGGAGATTTTGGGGTTGCCCACTCCTTTGAGTTCTATAAATAAGAGCCTTGGGCTCATTGTTTGTTTAACTTTTACTTGCTATGCAAAATTGTTGCGCCATTGTTGCCAACAGCTTTGAAAGCGGATATTTGTTCACTCTTGGATGAGAGTTCGTTGGTCGATCGTAATTGTGCATGATTTCGTGCCTTTGCTTTCCCAACCTTTGTAATTCGTTGATAAAGCTTTGAAGGAGAATATCAGAAGGCGCTTACATTTTGGTCAATCTTTTTGAGTTGTGTCCACGTCTTGTGTCTAATAGCTCGTTGTCTCATTTCCCTCCTCGGATAGGAGTCCCTCCTCCTTGGACATTTGTTATTGACAAGTTATCGTTCGTTGTTGTTTAATGTGTTGACTTCCAAGCTATACTTCGGATAGGAGCCCCTCCTCCTTAGCAAGCTCGCTGGCCAAGGCATCGTAAAATTGTTGTTTCTCGTAAACTATTTCCTAGCCCATACCTCGGATAGGAGTCCCTCCTCCTTGGCAGGTCTCAGATCTAGTTTACCGTAAAGAGCGTTTGCTTGTACCAACCTTATCCCGGTGTATACCCGAGAGTTCAGAGCCTCGGTCATATTCTCAGGAGATGGCGAATTCAAGTGATCCAACCAACCCATTCCCGCTCCTTTACCCTCATGCTTTGTTTACCTTGAAGGTATTGGATAGATAAAAGCTAGATTAGTCGTAGTTGAGATCTGCAGAAACCAGAGAAAAAGCTTACCTACGGCGCATTGTGTTTGTGTACCCTTGTGTCCTACCACTGAAGCATAAAAAGATAGGAATTTTAGTTTACATTTCCCTTCCCTACGCATTGCTCCCAGCAGAGAGGGACTTCTCCTCTTTAAATAACGAAGAAGTGTTGCAAAACATTTGAAATAGCTGAACGTTTACAATCAGCACTCCAGAGGTGCTAATTTAAACGCCAACAAAGTTGTTATTCAATGTTAGTTCACTTAGTGTATGAGCAAGCTTGTATGCCTACCTTTGTTGCAAGATATTGTTCAGTTCGTGTGTTACTTGTGCAACAACCCTCCTCTTAATACTCAAGTAAACTCAAGAATTTACTAGAAGGTAAATAACATAGTAACCATGAGAGAGAATTTCTTTTTTATTATTTTACATTTGCATAAGCTCAAGAAAATAAAGTACAACTTTTCATGATATCTTCAAATTTGAAAACATATGTAGTCACAACTAGAATCAAAGATAAGTCTTTACACTTTCCATTTATATTACATAAAATACAATTGGAAAAAGAATAGCTTTACCTCATAAGTTTGATTGTCATAAGCCAAAACATGGAATTCACTGCATCTAGAATGTTGATACCTATCTTCACGAGCCTCGGAGAGTCTACTGCTACAAAGGGAGAGCATCATCCGAGTGTTTTTCCTCCAACCATGGACTCAAGTGGTCCCCCGCACACTTCCTAACCGGAAGTGGCCCTGCCCTTCACAAAGGGTATAGATATAAGGAACTGTCAAGTTTCTCCATTTGAGTCCTAGTGATGTGTCCTACAAAACTCAATCAACCATACAACTCTAGATCCCTTCTAGCTAAGTATGATCATTCTGATTGGTCATGCCCTCTAGACACACACCTCTGACTCATCTTAGAAGTTGTCTCATCCTATATTTTTACTTACTTTGGCACTTTAGACACAACTAGTCTGTATAGAAAATCCATTCTAGCCAATTTGACTTAGAACTAATCCTTAATCTAGGATATACATGTAATGTAAAGATTTAGGCATTTCAAACCTTTTAAAAGTCCCTTATTGCATTCTTGCAATATCTAGCGTTTATGACTTCCTGTCATTTTACTCTCAAGAGTTAATACCCAACATCTTGATGTGTTAAATCGAGTTTCGACATTATCATAGAATCTCTTAAGGTGTTATAAAGACTTCCTGTCTTGTTCTATGGTTTCCTCGACCATTCACTATCAATTAGTATATATGTGTAAAAATGTCATATCCGACATAAGAGTTATAGATTTCCTATATCCTCCTTGTTTCAATACTAGGGTTTAGCTTCTCTAACCCATTACATGGAAATATTAAACATCCTTGTTTTTCCAAAGGTAATAACATAAGTGTAACTATTCATAAGAATAAAATGCTTCTAGTCTTTCCTAAACCACTTGACATTGTTTGATTTCACATTTTACGTAACATGAATAAACATAGAATTCAAGGTATTCTCTCACCAATATAATATCTAAAAGAATACTATCATTTCATATCAATAGTCTTGATCTAAGTCAATCTTTCAACCCTTAAAAAGGTTTGATTTATAAAAGATAATAATCAATTTTCGACCCCTTGGTCTATTTGAATCTACTGACTTTCAACATAGGTTAAGTTATTAACTCATATGTAACTTCCTTATCACTTAAACCTTTATCAATCATAATAGTTTACCACCATCATATTGAATTGAGTTATGAATCTCTCCTTATGTCCCACCCTGAGGTAAATCATTCCAGTGATACCCAATCTTGGGCTATTTATGTCTTTTGTGCACTTAGCACTAACATAAGTTCTATTGAACAAGAACTATGAGATTTACATCCTTGCATTGCCTAGTTTACTCTCTCTCTCCCGAGATAACATAAGTAATAGTTATTAATCAACAGGCTATCTAAATGTCCACATCCCTGGCTCGCCTATTCTCCTCGATTAGTTTCACAAATTGATTAAAACAAAAGGTGGAATAGTATATTGCCAAAATTTGAGCAGCTTATCATCATGCCCATCACAAGGTTGCATTGAATAACCAACATAATATACCATTTAACCTTAGTTGACCTTTTTTAAAGGAATACCGAATAGGTCTTTCCAATCTCTAGTATTTGTACTGTTTCCCCTTTGAGGATGCATGTTCAATAAACCGAGCAAAAGATTACATAGATTCATCCTATCTTTCTTGTAATCAAATTGGTTAATATAGTTCCAATATAATGTTTTTCTATTTCAGACCATATCATAATATTTTTATCTAAAACACCCATAATAAACCTTTTCCATGCAAGGGTATCATACATTAAGGATAGAGAGAAACATGCCTGAATAGTGATGCCAATCTGCACTCTTTTATCATCGTTGCTAACACCAAGCTTGTGAAAAAGAATTTGAATAATAACCCGTTCTATGCTTTCGTCAGACCAAGGCAAGGGTCTAACTTTTGCAGGTATCTCTTAGCACCTATCGTTGGCAATTCTTGGAATTTCTACAGCAAGTCGTAGTGTTGGTTCATCGCTTCCTATTTGACAACAGAGGTATTGTATACCACAATGAGGAAAAAGCTCTCAATACCATGAGTTTGGGATGTCATCTGCATTTGCATTTTCTTTTGAAAGCCCTTTAACAACTCATATTATGCATATCCTTCAATCCTTACATTCCGTGAGAGGACATCTCCTCAAGGTAATATATTTCAATCATTCACATATTCTCTAAGTTTCTACTTTCTCCATGCATACCTCTCAATGCTGTTAAGTACAAAACTTCCTTTGAAAGGTGCTTTGATGCGTGTCTATGGTATTTTTGTTTAATAGCATCACACTATTCTATGCCCGTGCCCTTCTCCCATTTTTGGGTGAGCTTCAAATGTTTTCCAGTCCACAAAGAATGAGACTATCTCTTCTTTCCTTGGAATGTTGTAGACCTCACTCAAAACTCCGCTAGAGGTTTCATGTAGGCAGCTATAGCTATCATTTATTTTCTTCCTCCTGCATATGTTTTCTTAACTCAATATCCGAATTCCATTCATAAGCTCCTCTATTCGTAAATTAGAATGGATGTATCCTCCCTCCACACACCGTTCAAAGATAGTTAAAAACTATCTATTCTCGTGACGCCTCCACTCATTTATAACTGTTTCTTGATCAATAGCTAAGGGCCACTACTGGCAATTGCAACAATACTTTGGCACGCGTGGGTGACTCAGCGAGTGACAAGGACCAATTGATGATCATGCCATCAAGTATATATTATCTGCAACATGATTTAACTCACGACTAGGTCAGCATGCCAATACGAAATGTGTACAAAAATATATTATATCTTGTCGGATTGATCGCACTTTGATCCAACTGTGTGTCGGCCTTCTACTTGAGTGTGCACTTAAACCTTATTATCTTCACAACCGCAGGTCATGACATTCTTGTGTGGGAAGATGCGGATCTCTGAACTATTGACTCTGTCTTAGTGGAGCACTGTTAAATTGAATATCGATGCTCCAAAAACTTGTAGATGATCAACCGGTAAGTCTAAGACTCTCCCCCAAATCTCCCACTCGCGCCATTCCCTCCAGGGATGGTTACCCTCCTATCATTCCCTTCTATATTCCATCAAGATTCCACATTCTAGCTGAGGCAAAGACCGTTAGAAACCGTTATCCAACGGTTCGGTCAAAAGTAATCATTTATCACTTTAACCAGTTGTGGAGACAGCCATGACTCCAATCATGGTAACACGAACTCCACATAATACTTAAGCATGCACCACCCTTGAGCAGTACGTTGCGACCTTGAAATGATTTTTCAGAAGCATTTCCCATCGAATGGAAATTTTTGTCACGTTCAAATATTATGCCACGGCTAAAAGGTTTACGTTGGCATTACACATTGATATAATATATATATATATATACTACCAAAGTACTCTATTAAGCTCCTTATTATTGGGTTGAGCAACTCAAATATATATTGTCCCTCTTTTACTAAGAGTTGTCCCACCGTTTAACTCTCAACATAAGCAGCCCTTGCAATTGTCAACATATTGGTATTTCGACCAGGAATTACCAAAATGATAGTTAAACCACTAGCATAAATATGTATTACTCTTTTTTGAGTATATCCAATCCAAACACATAAGAACTAATGACTATCGACTAATCCTTATCGACAGTCAAACTTTCCTTAACATAAATCGACAATTGTCGACTAGAAATCTTGACTTACACCCAAAGGTTGAGTACCACTTACCTGACTCAACTTGGTTCGCTAATTTACACCAACACAAGACTTAAGATGGCGTTAAATTGTTCTTTTCCTTGTATCTATACCCTTCTCTTTGATGATGCTCTCCCTCCCTTTCTCTAAGGGTGGAAAGCTATTTCTAGAATGCAACTTGCAAACACTAACTTGAGATTAATGTATCATTAATCATTTTATAATCCTTATGAAATCATCACATCTTGACAACTTTTAAACACATGTCAATTATAGTCAAATAAACATAACTCATGAAAACATTAATTTTTTCAAACATTTTACTAAACATCAAATCATTGAATCATGCGTAATCATCTACTAATTACTTCAAAAGTAAAAAGTAAAACATAGTTAAAGTTAGGGGTGTAACAACTTGTGTCAATGTATTATGGTTGATTGCAAAACTGTAAGCCTATTATTGCTACAATCCTGCTGTCCCAGAAGTGTAATCTTTGTTATTTGAAATTTGAGAAAAGAAATCTTATTCTTGCTTTGCTGCTTTGATCTACTATCTTAGGTTTCCATTTTATGTGTTTCACTTATATAATCTTTATTTCAGCTAGCATCTAAAGTACAATGAGTCTTAAGGTGTGCGTTGGGAGTGAATTTATGTGAGTTTCGTGTCAAAAAATCAATTCCGTGTTTACTTTTAACTCTCAAGTTCTAAGTTTACTTGAGATGTTAAAAGCGTCATTAGAGTAGGCTTGGTCGTAGTTGAAGTTCAAAAAGAGAAAATCTTAGCTACAGCACTAGAGTTTTATAACCTTGTACTCTTAGCTGAAAAAAAAAGATTGGCAATTAGTTTTAGTATACTTTCTTTAAGCAACATCAACAAAGAGAAAGCTTCCCCTCCTAATTTGAAGAGCAGTTTATCTATGCATAGTTGTTTGTTTCTAATTCGAATACTAGAGGTGAGAACTGGAATGCCAACACAGGGATACCCTTCCTAAGGTGTTTTAGGCTCCATTTGCACTCACTTATTATTTTTAGTAAGTCTCTTGGACATTTGGGTCCAACCTTCTATTTATAGTAAGCCATCCAGATGAGCAGTATGAGCAATGGGTTACTCCATGGTGTTGGCAGAATTAATTAATGTTGAGTTTTAATGGAGTCATGATATATTAATTATTATTAACGTGTTAACTTTAATAATAATTAAATTATAAAGTGAATATCATTAATGCTATTAAATGACCTTATAATATGGTTTTATTTAAACATAAGGTCATTAAAGAGGGTGCCACACATGAGGATTATTTTATTGAAACATCAAAAGAAAATAATACAAAATATTAAATGGATTAAAATCCCTACAAAAATTGTGGCTTTTTGAGAAGAGTATATAAGCATTCAAAAGCTCATTTTTATTCATTCATTCAAACATTTACAAACTTGATGCTTTTGCTGTGAAGAAGAAACAAGGGTTTCAGATTCAGAATTCAAACTTAGCGAACGAAAACTCTCTTAGATTTAGTGATCTACAGGTGTGAAATACCACCCAAGGATTGTTCTTCAGGTGGCTGCATTTAGGAGTCACATTTGTGCTGATTTGAGATTAATATTCCAAAGTATTATCAAGGGTTAATGTGCAGATCAAAAAGTAGATTGAAGAACATATATTGTTGATCATATTCATTGCTGTTTGCACCTATCAGCTTTGGCACGTGGGGTTTCAGCTAGGCCACACAAGCTAGTTGCAGGCCACACAACCTCTTGGCTGCGCATGGTAGTTTCTAGGCTCAAACGCCTAGATTTTCGTCTTCTATTCTTCACCAATTTAGGCATCCAATGCAATCAGATGTGTGTGCAGCAGTTATAAGGTGAAGAAGACAGTTAATTGAAGGAGGCGTCCATTTCTAGGTTATGCCAGTTTGCTATTCAAAGCATTTTCAGACCTGTATATTGTGCTATTGACTTCCGGGTATGAATGCTTTGTATTTCTCAAGCATTGAATAAAAATCAGAATTGATAGTATAAGTTATTTGCTTAAGTTTTCCTTTATTCTACAATCAGTTTGCATTTACCTTGCATTCCTGGCAAATATCTTCAAAAGCACAAAAAAGAAGAAGCAAAAAACAATAAAACCAAAAAACATAAATAGGCAGTCAGAATTCAAATAGCAAATATCCTGATGATGGATCACGGAGAGTGATCCGAAACGTTGATGCAAAAATTCTCACACAATTAAAACCAGAAACCATTGCAAAGAACATTATGGATTGTGGAAACTTGATATCATTAATTGACACCCTTCATGGAAGGGAACTGTGCTAAAAATCGAAACAGCTCGAGCTGCTAAGGATTATCTCCCCTTTGGCATTGCTCTCATCCTGATGATAGATCACGGAGTGTGATCCGAAACGTTGATGCAAAAATTCTCACACAATGAAAACTATAAACCATTGCAAAGAACATTATGGATTGTGGAAACTTGATATCATTAATTGACACCCTTCATGGGAGGGAACTGTGCTTCAAATCGAAACAGCTCGAGCTGCTAAGGATTATCTCCCGTTTAGCAATCCTCTCCTCCTGATGATGGATCACAGAGTGTGATCCAAAACGTTGATGCAAAAATTCTCACACAATCAAAACTATAAACCATTGCAAAGAACATTATGGATTGTGGAAACTTGATATCATTAATTGACACCCTTCATGGGAGGGAACTGTGCTTCAAATCGAAACAGCTCGAGCTGCTAAGGATTATCTCCCTTTTAGCATTGCTCTCATCCTGATGATGGATCACAGAGTGTGATCCGAAACGTTGATGCAAAAATTCTCACACAATCAAAACCATAAACCATTGCAAAGAACATTATGGATTGTGGAAACTTGATATCATTAATTGACACCCTTCATGGGAGGGAACTGTGCTTCAAATCGAAACAGCTCGAGCTGCTAAGGATTATCTCCCCTTTAGCATTGCTCTCATCCTGATGATGGATCACGGAGTGTGATCCGAAACGTTGATGCAAAAATTCTCACACAATCAAAACTAGAAACCATTGCAAACAACATTATGGATTGTGGAAACTTGATATCATTAATTGACACCCTTCATGGGAGGGAACTGTGCTTCAAATCGAAACAGCTCGAGCTGCTAAGGATTATCTCCCCTTTAGCATTGCTCTCATCCTGATAATGGATCACAGAGTGTGATCCGAAACGTTGATGCAAAAATTCTCACACAATCAAAACCATAAACCATTGCAAAGAACATTATGCATTGTGGAAACTTGATATCATTAATTGACACCCTTCATGGGAGGGAACTGTGCTTCAAATCGAAACAGCTCGAGCTACTAAGGATTATCTCCCCTTTAGCATTGCTCTCATCCTGATGAGGGAACATGGAGTGTGATCTGAAACGTTGATGCAAAAATTCTCACACAATCAAAACCAGAAACCAGTGCAAAGAGCATTATGGATTGTGGAAACTTGATATCATTAATTGACACCCTTCGTGGGAGGGAACTGTGCTTCAAATCGAAACAGCTCGAGCTGCTAAGGATTATCTCCCCTTTAGCATTGCTCTCATCCTGATGATGGATCACGGAGTGTGATCCGAAACATTGATGCAAAAATTCTCACACAATCAAAACTAGAAACCATTGCAAGGAACATTATGGATTGTGGAAACTTGATATCATTAATTGACACCCTTCATGGGAGGGAACTGTGCTTCAAATCGAAACAGCTCGAGCTGCTAAGTTATCTCCCTTTAGCATTGCTCTCATCCTGATGATGGATCATGGAGTGTGATCGGAAATGTTGATACAAAAATTCTCACACAATGAAAACCATAAACCATTGCAAACAACATTATGGATTGTGGAAACTTGATATCATTAATTGACACCCTTCATGGGAGGAAGCTGTGCTTCAAATCGAAACAGCTCGAGCGGCTAAGGTTATCTCCCCTTTAGCATTGCTCATCGATGATGGATCACGGAGTGTGATCCAAAAGCGTTGATGCAAAAATTCTCACACAATCAAAACCATAAACTTGCAAAGAACATTATGGATTGTGGAAACTTGATATCATTAATTGACACCCTTCATGGGAGGGAACTGTGCTTCAAATCGAAACAGCTCGATCTGCTAAGGATTATCTCCCCTTTAGCATTGCTCTCATCTTGATGATGGATCACGGAGTGTGATCCGAAACGTTGATGCAAAAATTCTCACACAATCACAACCAGAAACCATTGCAAAGAACATTATGGATTCTGGAAACTTGATATCATTAATTGACACCCTTCGTGGGAGGGAACTGTGCTTCAAATCGAAACAGCTCGAGCTGCTAAGGATTATCTCCCCTTTAGAATTGCTGTCATCCTGATGATGGATCACGTAGTGTGATCCGAAACGTTGATGCAAAAATTCTCACACAATCAAAACTATAAATCATTGCAAACAACATTATGGATTGGGGAAACTTGATATCATTAATTGACACCCTTCATGGGAGGTGTTGACGTGGTTTTTGAGACCGCACCAACACAGAATAAAGTTTCCCAAAGGATACCCTATCCTCTCTTGAACAAAGTATTCAGCATGCTAAGATTGCGAGTGAGTTCATGCTTTCAACTCCAAGGTTCCGATAATGCGAATAGAATACCCTCAGTTGGCTTGATGTGATTTTGCTGGTATTTCAAGGGGACTTACACAATTGTTCGATAGCTGACAGCAGACAGCGGACTAAGGGCTTTCATGTAATTCAAATGATTTGGCAAGTGAGCACAAGTTTCCTAAAGCTAACCAGAAATGAACTGAAATTAAATGAGTGTAGGGATAAGAGTGTTCTAGTCTACTCTAAAGCGTGGGACACGGCGATCAATTCTCACAGACTTCAACCAAGCTCCGTTTTGCCTCACTTCGGACAGCTTCCGCGGAACTGGTGCAATCTTCAGAGGAGTGACTCAAGATGTTCAGATCACGATTTAGCAAGAAGACACCATCACAACGACGCATGCCGACATATAAACCATAATCGAAGTTAAGTTTCACAAAGTTCCAGTTGACCACGCAAGGCGAACCCACCGTCAGCGAGCCCGCTAGTGGTATGGACAAGCGAAGTCTTATTCAAATCAAGCACCACATTCCACAATTACTAAGTACTTGCATGAAATGAAATCTACTTTACTTTAAGCTGCTTCAAGATGCTACGTGAATTGG
>VDFB02041741.1:0-53559 GCA_007258455.2 Sequoia sempervirens
CTCTCTCTCTCCCCCCTCCCTTTCCCTCTCTCTCTCAGGTCTCTCCCACTCCCTCTCTCTCAAGTCCTTTGGAATTTAAAACTACTACTTCAATACCATGTGATAAACATTGTGACTAGAGGATCTAGTTAAGGATTATCCAACCATACAACCAATTACACAAACACTCACAGTATAATAATAATTTCTAAAGAGGGTGCATGAGGCTAGATATTGAAATCATTTGTTCCCTCTTAATTATAATGTAAGAATTTTATATCACTCTTTATATTTATATTATTAGAATGTAAGATGTAAAACCCCATCTCGCAACCTAGAGGACGATGCACACTGTGGAAGCACAACTAATTTTTTTTCTAAAAATGTATAACAAGACGAGTAAAGTATCCTACTCCAACCACATACATCCTCTAGGCCACGCAACGTGCGTACATGTGAATATCATCACAAACAAAGTTAAACCAACCATATGAACATTAAACTCAAGATACAACATACATCAAATCCTTAATCCATTGCAAGATAATTCTAACTCATAGAATGTAAAGAATATATTTCCACAGATACAACACCACATAAAATCCAATACACCATTAAATCCAATAATGAATAGATCATAAATATTATTACAATTACATCACAAAGGTTCACCTCGATATAAAAGAGGTACTACAATTATACATAATGATCCAAAGTTACAATGAAGAAAGAGAAGAATAACTCTAGAGAACCACACGAGCTCCTCGAACAAGAAGATCTCGCCATCACGAACAGGAAGAGAAAATCAACAGTGTAAGGTGCACACCACCCAGCCATATGGTACCGGTAGGCCCAACCCCCGTGCTAGGAGATAGTAATAAGTAACCAAGACAAACCTATTACCTCTAGACACAGGAAATATACAAAATAATCACCGTACAAGTAACACACATAACAACACTGTACCAACAAACACAAAACGGCACTGAACCAATAAACACAAAACATAAGGTTACATTGCTTCCAAAATCACTAAATCAAGAACAACCACTGAACAATAAACCAATTGTTCAATACCATACCGATTGTTGTCATAGGAGGAGTGTCATCACAAAGGTTGCATTGGTTGTCCAAAGGAGATCTTCCTAGGTCCTGGGCCCCCTCTAAGGTTGTCCTGGTAACCTCTCACGAACCCGGCCCCACATGCACACTAGAGCAGAATCAGTTATCTTTCGAGAAGACAAGATAACGACCTTGCCATTCCAGGCCTTCCTGACTCATCTCAAGTCTCATACAAGCCCTTGAGCCAATGAGTGAGGCTAAATTATCTTGTTAATGTATAAATCTACTCTATCCCTAATATAGATTATTTAATTTCCACTTGATTAAACTGACTCCCACAGGAGTTGTCCTGGGACCACTTTGTGTCTCAGCCCTCGCTGAAAGCCACTCCCCTATCGACAACACATAACTCAAACTACATGCCAAGGGTAGACAATGCACTAAAATTGACAACAATAACCAATACACCTCAAAAGGTAACACATCACTACAGATGTCCAATACTAAAACCAAAACGTGCACTACCCAAGAAAACTCAAAAGGCGAACTGTAGTTACAACAACCCCTCTTCACAAAATTACCACTCTGGAAGACTTAAATTCATATAATGACAAATATTTCCCCCCAGTTCACAATTACAGAAACACATGCTTTTAAATACAAATTCAAGAAAATAACAATCACTATCCTTCAGATTTACTAAATCCATTACAATCACTTTCGCATGATAAAATACATCATCCAAAACACTATTTCAATTTAATAAACTAACAACGAAACAATTAAATATTCCACTTCCAAATCATAATTGCTCTTAATACTTAACTCAATTTTCTTAATTAAATATTCAATCTTTCTATTTAAAATCATTCCATTACAAAATAAATATTTACATCTTATTTCCCTAATAACCTTAAAATAATAATATTTAAAAATAATTACTTATATTAAATATATATATATACAACATGTGCATGTACAATGAAATACATATATATTTAAATATAAAAATATCTATTTTTAAATATACACTCAAAAATTCCATCTCACATTAATATAAACAAAAGACATAGTTTACATATATTAGATTATAATATTAAATTATTATAAACTAATATATATAAATTATATATATAAACAAATCTAAAATATATAAAATATATATTATATATAATATATATTATATTATATTATATATATTATATATTATATTATATTATATATATATATATTTTATATTAAATTTTATTTTGAATTTAAATGTACAAAATCATAAAATTTTAAAGCCCAGTAATAACAGGAGGGGAAGGTTGGGGCTACTGCCCATGCAGCCTCCCTCCCCATGGGACGCTGCCTCCACAACCAGCACTCCATGGTGAGCGCGGCTGTGTGGGTAGCACCCGCCTAACCCCCAACATTTACAAACAGTTTTCAATTAATTACTGAGCACAGAAAATTTGTCGTACGACGATCACGAAATTTTAAAAAAGTAATAATAATTTTCTCAAGAAAAAAATTCTTGTAGCTCAAGCTTTTACAAAAACAAAATATATATTATATGTATATATATACATATTCCCAATATGTATATATATATAATATATATATTTATATATCCAACCAACAGTCCAAATGGACAAATTATTTTCTACAGACAAATTACAGAAGAACAATTTCAAAGAACAATTTCAAAAAACTTCAATTTTCAAATTATACTTGAAAATCTCAATCTAATTACAGAGATCTACAAAATCTACTGTTAAATTTTGATTCCCTACAGAGGTTTTCTAATTTTCTTAAATCAATCTAATTCAAATGGACAATTTACACAGAGGATTTTAATTGTTTTCTACAGAGGTCCCTCTTTCAGGAAATCTTTTAAACAGAAAGAAACAAGAACTTCTACAATATTGAAAATCCTTTCCTATCATTTTCCAAATTGTATTACAATAATATAAACAATTTTTCAATTCATAATTCACAAAAAAACAGTAAAGGAACCTGTTCCAGAAGAACTATTGCCTCAAGAAATGTTGTCGAGCTTCTCTGTAGCCTTAATTTCCAATGTAGCCAAAGCTTCCTTCAATGCAGTTGCCTCCTTCCAAAAAACAAAACAATACACAGCCAATAATTCTACAGCAAAATTCTGAAACAAATCCTGAGAGAGATCCACAATTTCCTCACCAATTTTCAACAACCCACACAAAAACTCCCGTGAAACAACTTTCTTTACTTTTCCCAAATATTTCCTTTGAGAATGAATTTGCAACAATTAGATAACAAATTTCTTACTCACAGTTATCCCAAACAAAATATCTTTTCCCTCAACAACCCAGATATTTTCCATCCACATGCATTTAAATAAAATAAAACAATTTACTAATTGCAACCAATTTAAATACTCTTAATTATTTAATTACCATTTATTTTTAATAATAAAAATTACTCAACAACATAACTAAATTAAATTTATTTATTTATTTATTCTAAAGTCTTCACAACAATAATTCAATCAATTAAATATTTAAATCAAATACACATTTAATCTAGAAATTAAACTTGCACAATAATAAAATACCCAGAACAACAATGATAAGGCTAAGACCAAAACTCAAACTGATGACACACTATACTAGGGTAAAGGTATGACTAGGTAGCCCGTTACTATCTCCCAATATTACTGTTGAGTAGTGGACATGCTTAGACCTGTGAAACCAGGTGAATCTAATGTCCTGTACCTGCCAACCTACAAACAAGTAAACATCGTACATGTATCCAGATAACAAAGCATACATACCATGAAGAGAGAATCACGGAAATTCACATCAACTGACAAGATAATATATCAATTAAACTACAATAAGCATATATAACAATGTCATCACAACTAAGCGTCTATGCAAACATAAAGCATATTAAACATAATCACCATGCATATAATGTGTCATCACATCAATATAGTCTATCATCGCTCCACTGTCAGCGATAGAATATCAATAACATAAAATAAAGTCTACCAAAGTATTTGAGCTATCAAGAAAACATAACAAAACGGAGGGGTGTCACATAAGAATTTATTGAACTTATTGGTACATACACTTTATGCTCTAAAAAAAATAATGTGCCTTGTCAAGTTTTTGTTCATGAACCTCTAACTCCATTGTGGATGGTCATGCATGGTAGGATGTGTCAATAAATGTCTTAGATGGGAACCCAAGACATGTTTAGAAATAACTATGCAATGTAGAACTATGAATAACTACAATGAAGTAATGTTGTAAGTAGGGGATGTTATCATCCTAAATGTGTGGTTGCACAACATAGTATACATGAAATAGATTTACAAGAATGTATTTGACCTCCTCCATTTGTTTTCTTATCTACAAATGAAATCCTATAGACTAATTCCTTTATTGTTTTCAAGTGCTTTTAGAGTAGATTCCTTTTTCATTTCATACATTCTAGTACCTGCTATGAAGGATAGCTTATGAAATCCCTACTAATTATATGAAGCAATTTCTTATATTAAGCAACACACACTTTGGTCTTCTTCTGCATAATGAGAAAATGTTGGTTGTTGACATTGAGCAATTACTTAAATGAAGCAACATGTACAATGTGAAGTGTGTACTATGAAGGATACCCTATGAAATCCCTACTAATTATTTTCTATAAAATATTGGTCTTGTGAAATCCATTTTGGGTGCCTAAATTTCCCACAACCCACCATCACATCTCTCCCTCCTACTAAGTCCATTTTGGGTCCTTATATCCCTCCCACCCTACCAATTCCTATCCTACTAAGAATGTAATGAAGTCCACCTTCAAATTTTAGAACAACTCTTTGTTTCAATAAAAATGACATTTCACTTCTGGGTATGTGTAGGATCATGATGGGCCAAAAAGTGGCAATATGATGGGTATGTGAAGGGTATGTGGCTGACGACTTTTTTTTACCCAAAATTGATGAAACGAAGAGTTTTTAAAGGATATTCTCAACTTTCTACCAATATAAATTATGCTTTACTTTGAATTTAATAAATAATTATTATTCATTTTCTATTTGAATTACAACTAAATTCCGATTGATAGGCTGTTTGAAAAACATCTATAGCTTTCAAACAGATTACATTTTAATTTGAAACATGCGTCACATTCTATGCTTTGTATACTATAGGATTAAAATAAGAAAAAATGAATTTCATGAAGTTTTGACCAAGTTAAGGTGGTCAGACATACAAGTTTTTGTATTTTTTAAAAGTTGTAATAAAAATTCATAATTAATTATTTACTTGGAAAAAATTAAAAAAAAATGCATCCATCGACATGAGTTCTCTACTTATATCAAAATTTTATAAAAAATATTATCATTTTTATTGTGGTTAGGTGGCTCGAATGACACTTACTTCTTATTTTTCCCTCAAATTTAAGTACTACTACATTGAAATTTCAAATTTTCACCAAATAGATTTTTTATTTTAAAATAAAACCTAGTAGTTTAGAAACTATATTCAATTTGCTACAGATTCTATTCTTACATATTTTTGAAATAATATAGATAACTTATTCAAATTTTAATGTAATTGCCTAACTTTGATTTTTCTAAATTTTTTTCCACTTAAGGGCCTATTTTTTCCATGATGATCCTGCACATACCCTTCTTCATCTGATTGGAACAAAAAGATGCTCATATTATTGCAGTGTTGGAAAACACAATGTCCCTTGTTAGATATTTTCTTATGAAATTTTTTTGATTCATACACACCAACAATGTAATGAATTCCACCTGAAAATTTTAGAACAACTATTTGGTATAGTAAATATGGAATTTCAATTTCTTCATTTGATTGGAACAAAAAAATGCTCACATTATTTGTAGTGTTGGAAAACACACTATCCCTTGTCAATTATCTCCTCCTTATGAAAACACACTGTCCCCTGTCAATTATTTCTCACATTATTTCCAGCGTTGGAAAACACAATGTCCCCTGTCAATTATTTCCTGCTGGCAAATATTTCAAATATTTCCTTATGAAAAGTTTTTGATTTTGTACACACGAACAATGTAATGAAGTCCACCTTAAAATTTTAGAACAACTATTTGGTACAGTAAAAATGGCATTTCACTTTCTTCATTTGATGGAATAAAAAAATTCTCACATTTTTGCAGCGTTGAAAACACACACTATCCCTTGTCATTATTTTCCTTATGAAAAATGCTCATTATTTTAGTGTGTTGGAAACACACTATCCCCCTGTCAATATTTTCCTTATGAAAAATGCTTATTGTAGTGTTGGAAAACACATTGTCACTTGTCAGATCTTTTGATTTGTACACACCAACAATGTAATGAAGTCCACCTTAAAATTTTAGAACAACTATTTGGTACAGTAAATATGGCATTTCAATTTCTTCATTTGATTGGAAAAAAAATGCTCACATTATTTGCAGTGTTGGAAAACACAATGTCCCTTGTCAATTATCTCCTTATGAAAACTGCTCACATTATTTCCAGTGTTGGAAAACACACTGTCCCCTGTCAATTATTTCCTTATGAAAAATGCTCACATTATTGCAATGTTGGAAAACACATTGTCCCTTGTCAGATATTTCCCTATGAAAAGTTTTTGATTCGTACACACCAACAATGTAACGAAGTCCACCTTAAAATTTTAGAACTATTTGGTACAGTAAAAATGACATTTCACTTTCTTCATTTGATTGGAACAAAAAAATGCTCACATTATTTGCAATGTTGGAAAACACACTATCCCTTGTCAATTATTTCCTTATAAAAGGTTATTTATTTTTCAAACATATGAAGAAATTTAAACACAATGTTTACTCTAAGACTTGCTATAAATTTTCAAGGTGAATTTCATTACTTTGCTACTTTGTAAATAGCAAAATCTTTTTCATTACATTCTTATTATTTTATAAAATTATAGGTTGGAAAACACTGTGTTATGAAACCTGCAACCCACATATTGTTGTAAAACCCTCTACAAGTAATAACCCAATTGGTTAGTCACCCCTCAGGTCAATTTGATTAGTTTTATGTATCCCTCACCTACAACTCCTCCTCAAGATCTCCACTCTTGAGCTTAGAACAAGCACAATCATCACTTAGAACCCACTATGTTTTTTCAACCTACAATTATACTTTGCATTTATTTTGCATCATATGAGGAAATTAAAACATAATTTTTACCTAAGCAAAAATTAATAACCCAATTGGTTAGTCACCCCTCAACCCTCTACAAGTAATAACCCAATTGGTTAGTCACCCCTCAGGTCAATTTGATTAGTTTTATGTATCCCTCACCTACAACTCCTCCTCAAGATCTCCACTCTTGAGCTTAGAACAAGCACAATCATATCACTTAGAACCCACTATGTTTTTTCAACCTACAATTATACTTTGCATTTGTTTTGCATCATATGAGGAAATTAAAACATAATTTTTACCTAAGCAAAAATTTTAAATTTTGAAGGTGACTTTCATTACATTTGTACTCTCTAAATAGAAAAAGGTTTTCATTACAATAATTGTAGGATGGAAAACATTGGGTGTTATGAAACCTACAACCCACATACTATTGTAAAACCCTCTCCATGTAACAACCCAATTGGTTAGTCACCCCTTAGGTCAATTTGATTATTTTTATGTATCTCCAACCTGTAAATCCTTCCTAAGCTCTCCACCATTGAGCTTAGAACAAGCACAATCATATCACTCACAACCCCACTGTGTTTTCCAATCATATCATATGGTTAACTAATTTCTACTTGCTAATTTTAGGCTTTCACATTATATCTTTATGAACCCAATGTTGCATTGATAAAATTAGATTTGCATACTTCTTGGAGCATTAAAATTTGTAATAGTTCACCTTATTTTAACAATATATAATTTAATCCTATATTCCCCCTATAAACAAGCCACCCCTTATTGATAGAAATCCTCACCATTTCATTGCTCCACCTTTACTCACTACCCCTTTGGTATCATTTATTTTTGAAAATAATAACTTAGATATTTGTTGCAAGCCCCTATCAAGTAACCGGCCTTTCATTTCATCCAAACATAACCAATGATCTTATACACATCATGGTGACCTCCCTAAACATGTCCTATCCATTCTTTTAGAATCGTAATTGATCATCCTACTTCCTCATGTGAATAAGAAAGGTCCTAAGCATGTCATTCAACACCTCTCTCTTCTATATATCATTAAGTGCTAGTCCATTTTACTAATAAATGCAAAGCACTAAAACATAAATAGAACACCTAATTGATATAGGTGCCATCACTATCTTCTAATAATGTACCCCTCCCTTGTTCATATGATGATGACATTAATTTGTTGGATGAACCCAAAAAAATTGTGGCACATTTTTTGTCAATAATACATATGTTTTTCCTACCTATTACATAAACCTTGTGTTAGTATACACATCTTATAAATACTTTATGTGATTTATAACCATCTAGGTATATTTTGAGTGTGTAATTGTATATTTTGAGGATGATACATAAAATTAAGAGTTACCCCTATTTGTGAATCCAACATTTAGAAATTTAATTTCTTCTTTGTAATACATTGGATACTAGTGCATGTGATTGAGACTATCTCTTTTTTCCACCCATGGTTTCATGTTTGTTTGGATGCTGATATAGGACAATAACATTACCTATACCGCAACATTTCTATGCTCTGAGTCATATTTTCCCCATTATCACCCATGTATTTTCTTCTTTATGTTATGAACTTTTATTTTTGAATACCTTTGTTTACTTATTACTTGTTATGCGGTACTTATTTTCTCTCTTACTTGTTGCCATTTAGTAGTAGCATTTCAAGTGCATACTTTGTTTTTAGTAATAGCACTACGAACTGTCCTATGTTAGCAAGAGCACAACCAACCATATCAAAACTTTTAAACAATTCTATTTTGTTAAAAAACAAAACGTTTGGCCACAATGTAGTAAGATGCTTTGGGGAGAACATAAAGTAGAGAGGGCAAAAGGCATTTGATCTATTATTCTTTAAGAGGATAAAATTTCATACATGAAAATTTTATCTATTGATAACATCAATTTTACATAGATTAGATGTAAAAAGATGCTACATAGAAGGGTTGTCATCCCTAAAGATTTTATACAAATCAAGATCATAAAAATGAGGAAGATATTCCTCTAATACGAAAAAAAACCCTAAATGACAGTGACTAATTCTATACAATGAGATATTTTATGCATTTACAATAGTTTCAATGAGTTCATTTTTAGAACTCTCATTTTCTTCTCAAATCTTAGGCAAGGCTTCTTTTATATTGTGAATGCTTTCAAGTGTGAAGTCTACTTCCTTTATAAACAACAAATGCCATAAGACTATCCTTGCCTTGTCATAACTTGCAAAGCTTGAAAAATGAAAAAATCAGACAACATATTGTAGAAAAAAGGTAGAACTTGTTAAATCTCTATAAGAGAATGGAAACCTATTTCTCACAAGATAAAGAAAGAAAGAATACTCAATTCCACATTTTTATAAGAAAGAATTTTCATGATGTTCTTTATTAAAGAAAATTTATAATTTTAAGTAGATTTCCTCAAATTTGATCATGAAATTTGATTTGAAATGGAAAAAAATCATACAATCAAATTCAGAAATATCTAAACATCTCATACTAATTTTCCTAGGTTTAACCCTGACCGAAACATAAGTTCCCTCAGCTTGGTGGCCATCGTTAGGGTAAATGGCGATATGTGAATAGAACCAGAGACCAACAATTTGAGAAAGGATCAAATAGTTAGCATTTACAGTAAAAAAAAAAAATCTTTATCAATATGTGTAACCATGTGTACACTGTACAGAAAATGTAACAGAGGCAGTCTAAATATACTAAAAAATATCGTGCTCTACAAATCGACTCTACAGAAAATGTAACAAAGGAAGACCAAATTTAGAAAATAGAAGAATATAATATACAAATTGAATCTGTCTCCTCAAAGCTTCACCTTGCATTTGTTTTTACTAATGCTCCTGATCCTGGAATTCAGCCCTTGCATATCATTACTCAGCCCACTTTGTTCTCAGTACATGAACTGTTAAGCCCATATTGAACTAGTAACTGCACAAGTTTGTCCCTGGAAATAGGCTGTGAATGGAAAATGAAAATTGAAATCAGAATGAATATGAAATATTCGAATTAATTAAGTCAAAGACCATTAAATACAATGAAAAAACAATGAGGGGATATAAATAAAAATGTTTAAAAAAATTCCATATGAAGCAGAGGCCTATCAACCCTGAGACAATGCATAGGTTGTGAGAATAATAGAAGAGCCATTCAGACACTAAATATCAACCCATAAAAAAAGATCATTAGAGGATCCCACCCAAAACTACAAAATATGTAGCAAAGCCACGTTGGAGAGGAATACACGATAGTTATGGTTTTAGTTATCAAGACGGATTATGACGTGGAGGAGAAATCATTTATAAGCAGTTACATTTTACCATAAGGTGGAAGGAAAAAGAGAGAGGGTTGCTCAAATATGAGAGAAAGGAGGAAAAGAAAAAAGGCATGTTGGACCACAGTAAAAGGTAGTGTGTGCATTGTGAAGGGGCACGGTGGAATGCAGCATTAACGAAGGTTTACAATAATCTTAACAGGCAGAGCATTGGCAAGAAAAGGCATTAATCTGACTGCGCAGAAAGAAAGGGTTTGCTAAGGAAGTTCAACGTATAGCAAACAAAACAAGAACAGAGGACAAGGCAAGAGCGCGGTAGAAAAAGGAGGAGGTTGCAAAATAAATGAGATTCTAGTGGAGGCAAATCGATAGCAGATAAGAGTGGTGGGGCGCCAGGTGATCATAGCCTTTGTAAAAAAACAATTAGGCTGCAACCAAAAGTATTGATTGATAGGCCGATGCCCAAAGTGCGAATGAACCTGTTTTCTAAGGAATGGTGGTGTGTGTCCAATACAGGGTGAATACATATTGAGATTGTGAGTTGTAAGAAATGATAGTTTGAGAATACAAATTTGCATGATCAATCGATTCAGTCAGAAAACATGTTACCAGAAAGAAAGACAGACACATACCTTACTTTGAAAGTCATCCACACCAGCTTCAAAGAAAAGGTTTTTATCTCACTGCAGGTCATTTCCAATGAGCATAGAGAGAAGAATAAAACAGAGAAAACAGAGTATAAAATTGCTACAACAATAATAAGATTTTATTCAACTTCTTTTTATATCAAAAAAATTACAAACACCCTTCCTTATAGATCTTGTGCAGATCAGAAGGAAGCCATGAAAAGTAACGAAAAACCTACCGTAGTTTCATTCCTAATTTTTGGCAGCCATTTTGATCTTTCCAGCTTTCTCTCAGCAATAGATGGACCTGAAAAATCGGAAACGAAAACAATTGCTGCTTGTTCTTAAGATCATCAGGCATAAAATCACCGCCATCCACCAAATTATATAATCCATTAATTTTTAAAATTTAAATTCCCGCTCATTTTTAAAATTCAAATTCTTAGGTTTAACTATTGCTTGTTTTTAAAATTCAAATTCTTGGGTTTAACTGCCATCTGTTCGTCCCTATTAAGTCTTTATGTCGGTTCTTTTTGTCCAACGCATGGGATGGGGGATGGTATGTTATGTTATAATGTTACATACATAGGTGCTTTTTGTCTATGAGTTAGCTCTCTCCCCTTTAGTCACCCATTTCCATGCACGCAATGCCAAGAACCATGTCACAAACCAATGTGTAACTCCTTCATGTGCTATACAAATAATGTTGGGATCCATGTTGTGTAGCTCCAAAGATATTGTACACATGTAGCATAGATCCATAGACAATGTTGAGCTCCATGCCACATCTAATTACTAGCACACATAGAGCACACAAGACAAAACTTAGCACAAAATGTCATACAACATTTCACATCATCATGCATTAATTTGGCATGCCTTCTAGATTCATTTCATGAAATGTCACCTATTAGCATAGGCTATCTGCATGGAAATGGGGGACCAAAAGAAGGTCAAAAGTGGATATATTTTCTTCCTAAAATTGGTAAAAAATGATCTTATATGAGAATTTGAAGAGGTGACGAGAATAAGATTCATAGTGCTCAGAGTCTAGTTTGTAAACTATTAATTGTTTTTTAAAATGGTGGATATTAAGAGGTTCAAATAGGCACACAAAGTGCTCCTATTTAAAAAAAAGAAACCGTAACATAGCATCTAGTGTTATCCCCCTAAAATCTGAACTTTTTAAAGTTTTTTTTAAATCACTTCAGTGGATAATTAGATAACATCACGTAGAGTATGCCTATTTTTTTTAATGATTAATTATTTTTTACTACTTTTCAAAGTGGACACATCCTTACAAAAAATTTGAGTGTGCTCCCCTATATTTTTTTGAAAACTAATCAAAAATATTATTTTTAATGTGTATATAATAGAGTCTAGAATGTAAACAAGTGATTTGTTTTAAATTTGGATGAATGGATTAAAAATGACACTAAAAACATAATATATAGGTTTTTGGCAAAAAAGGAAGAATTGGAAAAAGAAATTGAAGATCAAAACTTTAACATGTTTGAAATATAGAAAAAATTATATGGTTAGAAAGGTAAGAGGGATTGAAGTTATTGTAACATTTTTTAAGATTAATATAAAAAAAATTACAAACCTGATGAAAAGCATGCTCAACATTTAGTAGTTTTTATATGTTTTGTAGAAAACATGTATTTGGGTGTTGACAAACAAGTCCATCCCTTTAGGTTGGATTCCCAAGAAAAATCCAACCCTAAGGGTTGGTAGTTTCCAAAGTAAGAGATAATGCACTTGCATTTTGTGAACCATATAAGCCAAAAAATGACTCACAAAATACAAGTATACTATAATGCACTCACATTTTGTGAGCCACTTTTTGTCTTTTATGACACATATAATGTGAGCATGTTATGGCTTGGTAGTGACCAAACTTAGGCTCTATCATTACCAACCAATAATTCCAGTACATTATAATATGAGTGTGGTATAGTGCACTCACATTATATATTATTTGGACTAAAAAGTGGTTTAACAACTTTTTGGCCCCCATCTTTGTGCACATGCTCCACAATGCGTGAATAGAATTCAAAGTGTTGAGAGATGAAACATCACACATGGAATCATAGCCAATTTAATTTCCATAATATCCTTTTATTTCACAAAAAGTAATTTGTAAATATACACATGTAACATAAATAGATAGGTCATTATAAGTAGAATATGACAACTAGGAGTAAATATATAACCACACATATCCTCCAAGATTATGTCATGTATACAAAGCACATACCAATAAAATATTCTACTATGATTTTCATATTATTCTTTGTTTAGACCACTTGTCTCCATATTGCTTCTACATGCATACAACACATCTAGGCCCTCATTTAGAGCATTGTCCTTTGGACTGGTCACCTGAGATCCAAGTAATTGGTTTCAAATTAGTTCATATTTCATGTCTCACCAAATGATATTTGAGCATTTAATCCTCAACATAAAACCATAAGATATAGCATACTACCTTTCAAATTACATTTCAAGTTTTTAGATGGTAGAGGAGAAATATGCAATCTAAAAAATTATCAAAGATGAAATTACAAAGAAACTTTGAGAACAATAGAAATTTTAGCTCAACTAACTAAAAGTATTAAGCAAGTGGTTCTATTGGTGCAATAATATAAACTAAATCTTTTAGTGTTCCAAAATCACATAGATTCCAAGTAAATTTAGATGTTCCTATGTTTGAGGGTAAGTTGACACAAATACAAATTAGATAACTAGTTAGATTAAGTTAAAGTCATATTTATCTATGAAGACATTTTTTAATGAGGAAAAGATGAAGATTGAATTTTTGAAAGTCTTTTAACCCCTTAAGAAGTGGTGGAATCCCTTGCTCTCTAGGATAAATACTAGATAGAAATAAGATCTAATCCTACATGAGAAAATTTCTTTGAATCCTTGAAGGATGAATACTATCAAGAAGATGTTTATCATGGCCAAATATATTTAGTGGTAAAATATGTGCTAAGAACATGATCAATTATTTCATGCATACACCCATTAACTTCCATTAATTTTAAGAAAATTTGGACATATTCAAGTTAGAGTAGCATAGAACCCACAACTATAGTTATGAATTGTGACCATTTATTTAGCCCAAATTGAAGCTATCCAAGGTAAAGACAATGAGACAAGTCTATCACTATGTGAACATCATATTAAAAGACAAATGAAAAAAATCATTCACACCAAAGAAGACACCATCTTTGAATATTAATAAATAATCAAATAAATAAATTATATGAAAAACATAAATATAATATCTACAATCCAATGCAAAGTGCCATGTATAGAATAACCTATTCACATACACAAAAGTAGAGGGTTCCCATTAGAAAAAGGTGAACATGGACTCAAACTAATCCTCTTTGGATAATATCCACTCTAGATATAGAAGAAAAACACATGTTTCATTCATAGATGTGGGGAAAGGTCAATCATTGGATTTTTTAATGAATGTTGGTAGCATGAAAAGCCTTATTTATGAATTTATTTTTGCATGCCTAAATTTTTCTAACTACACCTAATCTATAGCCTTCTATTTTGGGATGGACTTGTTCCTATAACACCAAAGGTATAAATATCACATATCAATAAAATTTTTTGGTAAAAGGAAAAAGCCTGTATATTATATTAAATAAGAAGGATAATTACAAAAATGCCAGTTAAATATTTCTGGTGTATGAGCATTACAAAAAATTGCCAAGAAAGAGCACTGGCATAGACTACACTAATACCCTTTTTGTTTACATCTTTAAATTGATATCTACAAAGCTGATATTTAAGCTGATTTCTACAGACAATGCTTATGTCAACTTGCTGTAAAGATACAAGCATACTATTCCTCCATATTACAGTATGCAACTGAGTTCTCATCTTGCCATTGCTGAGAATTTGCATCTCTATTTACATGCTCAAGAAACAAGGGTAATGGAGGCCTATTCTCATTGTAATGCCTGCAGTAAGAAAGCAGAAAAGAGAGAAAAATATTTCTTTTATTTTATTAATCAACTCCATGTCAATTTCTTCATTTCGATGCAACACCCTATGAAGGTTTCGTGAACAAATCATTTGCAATGCCTATTTTTTGGCATCATACACTGTTACAAAAACCCTTACGTGTTTCAAGTAACACCTTAGAAAAATCCCACGAACAAAACCCTTTCCCTTGTCGAAATCATACAATTACACACTATGTAACAGGGCATTATCCCCCAGAAATTGCAGGTGGACTAATTCGTTCACAATGACTTCTAGGGACTCAAAGGACTGAAGCAAATCTAATGTGTTTGAGACAAATATAGATAGTACCTGAGAAGGGAAAATTAGACAAGGAGCCTACGGGCGAAAAATATCTTCCCCAATTATTGTCTGAACATATTCTACCATGCTAGGACAATAGACATTGAATACCTGCGCCATCTCTGAATTGGACAGATACCCTGTGAATGGACACTCCCAGCATTGGACGGGGAAAGGAACCCTAATTTTTTTAGGTTGGTACACCATGTTAAGGATGCCAAAGAAGTTGCACCACTCCGCCAAGCTGATCCACCACCATATTTTGTAGATTGTTGAGAAGGATGTAGAATAGACCACACCACTTCACCAAGAAACAACACCCACCGCCCTATTTTGAAAAATACTCTGCCTAGAAGAGACACCCTAATTTGAGCACCCTATTGTGGACTGCACCATTCCATCAAGAAGCAGTAGCCACCACCCTGTTCTTTGAAATACTCACCACCCTGTGCTTGAAAGCACGATGAAATTGAAGTGTTTAAAATGAATTGTAGAAACTACTCCTTTTAAGTACCCTTGCCTTACTTGCTAGCGAATGAGGTACCGATAGGTGTAAGTACAGTAATGATGGTAATCTTTTCAAAGCATTCCACTTAAGATTGTCACATATCAATGTCGTTTCTTATATGGTATTCATAATTTAGGAGCCAATGTGTGACATTATTCCAATTGATTCTAGTGGCATAATATTTATCCATCCCTACCTACACCATTACCATGATGTTTACGTAATTAGTCCTCAAATAATTACCACATTGAGTGGTAAGAGATATAAAATTCTTGAAGATATTCTATGAGTAAAAAATGTTGGTAAACCTCCAAAATGGATTGCACATGTATCCTTAGCACAATCAAGATATTTTTATTTTCAAGACAAGGTAAATGATCCACATACTCCCATGCAATCCTAGGCTCTAGCCTTAGCCACCTACACAATATTGTGAAACCCCATGCATAACTCCTTTCACCATGTGCCATGTGTATAACACTAGGAACCATGTCACATACCCACCTCTAACTATTTTCTCCATATACCATCCATACAATGTTGGTAACCATGTCCTATAAGTGCATAATACTTTGCATCATGTGCTATCTATGCAAGGCCAAAAATGATATAGTAAAACTTTTGGTATAACTTTTTTGAGTTCCACACATACATACATTAGTGCACATAAAGTGTGTAGTCCAAAATTCAACACAAAAATGTCACATAACATGTTAGAATGGTTCATACATATTAATCTAGTGCACCTTTTTTATTCATTCTATGACATGCCAATTGTTAGTAAGTGTGACCAAAATTATAATCATAAGGGATGAAATATCACACATGGAAGCTCAACTAATGTGACTTCCATAAAAACTTTTATCTTTATGAACATGTAATCTATAAATGTATATTTGTGACACAAGTAGATATACATAGATATAAGAAAAATACGAGATAATATTAAATACATATCCATGTATCTCAAGCTCAAGATTATGTCATGTACATAATGTTAAAATTAATATATAAAATTTTTAGTTCTCATATTCTTCTCTAACTAGACATGTCTCCATATTTATTTTTCACATATGCAACACATCAAGGTCCTTTTATAGAGCATTATCTCTCAAACCACCTAGGATCTAGATCACCTCCATTACTCAAATTGGTTTTACTAAATTCCTCCCTTTTTTGGCCTCACCATCTCTATCACTTCTAGCCTCACCATTTTCTCACCATTCTTCTCCCATTGTCTCAAGAGCCTCATTGATTACTCCCAAAAAAATAGTTTTTGAGATCCCCATTATAAATTAGCCCATAAAATCCCCTATTTTTCTTCCCTAAACATACCAATGACATCTATCATATTCCTCTCTCTCTTTCTCTCTCTCTCTCACTATCCTTCTATATCTCTCTATATCACCCTCTATCTATATATCTCCCTCTCTCCTCCCTCTCCCTCTCTATATATTGAGTTATCTCTCCCTCTTCCCCCCCTCTCTCTCTATCTCTACCCCTCTCCCTCTCCCCCTTGTTCTCTTTATCCCTCTCCCCCCTCTTCTCTCTTCCTTCTCTACCTATCTCTCCCCCCTCTACCTCTCTCTCCCTTTCTCTCCATCCCTCTCTATCTCCCCCCTCTTTCTATCTCTCCACGTCTCTCGCTCCCTCACTCCCTCCCTATCCCCCCATCTATCTCTCTATCTCTACCTCTCTCTCCTTTTCTCTTCCCATATATATCTCTCTCTTTCTCTCTCCATATATCTTTATCTCTCCCTCTATATCTCCATCTCTACTTCTCTCTATTTGTATCTCTATTTGTCTCTTTACCTCTCCCCCTCTATATCTCTCTATCTCTCCCTTTATCTCCTTATCTCTCTCCCTCCCTATTGCAAAATAACATGAGCCTATTGGTAATGGAAACATGATTATATTCTTGATTTAGAGGTTTTGTTTCAGTTGTGTTTGGATTCCTGTAAGTGGATGCATACTTGTTTTGTAGCTATCACTTCTCCATTGAGATCTTTGTTGCACAAGCAACATCATTCAAATGCTAAATGGCCTACCAATTGACCTCATGTACTACACAAATGTATGAAAAATATATCTACCAACTTTTTTCCTACTTGACCTTCCACACCTCTTTGATGTACCCATTGCACACCAAGGTGCGATTGCTAATTATAACCATATGATTTTAATCATATTCTATAGAAAAAAAAAATCACAAAAAGGGTTTAACCATAGCCATTGTAAAGCAGTTAAGCCACAAAGTGATAATTCACAAGCCATAACATATAAGACTACTCAAGCTCTTGAACTTTCATAACCTAAAAATTGTATACATGTCAATATTCTAGTATTCTAATATTTACCATAAACTTATGTCACTACTAGTTTCATGGTTGATAACAATGTCAATAATTTAGCTAAGGGAGAGGACTCAATAGTTGAGCACCTTAACTTTAAGCCTCTCAAAATCTTATGTGACAATTTCAAATCAATTCCAATTTTTTACATTAGCTTACTTGGCAAGTACCCTACTTATAACAAAGGTTTCAGGGCCACATTATCAAATTTTATGATGTTGCATCAAAATGGTTTTTGTTAAGGTATCCAAAAAGGCCCCAAAAAAAGTTAGACTAGTAGTTGTGCACTAAGTCATGTTTTATTAGTGCATTGATGTGGCATCACTTGATTTGTTGTTTTTTAGATCCAAGGAATTCATTTCATTCAATTATGAGTACTTTGATCAGCACTAATTTTAAAGTCACAACTATTAATGTTAAATTATTATAAATATTTATGTCGATAGATGTTTCCTATAGTGGCACATGTAGGGGGAGGACATCCATGTACATAAAATCATCTCCATAAATGTCGATTGTAACTAAAACTCGTAGCCATTTAGATTGGGAGTTAATGTTTTACATATGAATGCAAATCAAGCGAGTTGCCAGAACGTGAAATATTAAAAAAGAACCTTTTAGCTTTACCGCTTTTAACTAACACGCCTCATTATTTCTACATACAACGTGTATGAATCATTGATACACGCTTTATCTTTAATTAAAAAAATTGAAAATATTTGTATAGTATTATATTTATATTATTGGTTCCTGCCGATACAGGTTACTATTGCAATGCTTTGATTTTTATTTTTTTGGCTGGGTTAGCCAATCATATTACATAATTTAAATAATCTTTTTCTATTTCTATAGTTTATATTCTAAAACATATTTTTTATTTTTAAAATTTCTTATTTTTTATATTGTATTTATATTACATTTATCTTATATAAATTAATATTTTTATTATTTATATTATATTGATTATTTATATGATTTATATTTATATTATATTATTTTAATTATTTTACTATTATTATTATTATTTTATATTTTATTGTATTATTTATATTGTTTATATTATTATATTATTTTGTTAATTTATTATTATTTTTAAATTAATTTCATTTATATTAATTTTATGTTAAATAATGTAATAAAATTAACGTCTCAACAAAGATACATCTCAACTTATTTATATAGATTATTTAATAAGATATTTAATTAAGATATAAATTTTAAAATATATATAAAAAAAATATCTTTCAAATGTTTTATATAAATTTATTATAGATATTAAATCAACAAATGCTCCCCCAACTATTGAAATATGCTCACGCCTTCACAGCTACAAAGTGCATAACAGTCCAGTCCGCTGCCTCCTACCATCGCTAAACACACGCTCAGCAATACACAAAGATTTTGAAATACGACGCCTCTCATTCATACACAGGTCGCGCTCAACCCAGAAGGGAAATAAAAAAACCCTCGTGCGGAAGCTCCATTTGCGGCATCCCAAGAGAGTGTGTGCCTCTGCCTTAACACACGGTCGTGCCTGAGGAGCACAAGGGATGTGCAATTGAGACTATGGGTTCTGCTACAAGTATGGTAGTGATCAATGAAAATCGCCTACTTTGAACTAATTGATTCGTGTTGGAGCAACCAACCCCCACAACTGGCATTATAGACCATAAAGTGACTTTACTCCAAAGCACCAAGAGGGTGAGGTGGCAGACTCGAACATTGACTCCTCCAACCGCACGTTAGCAATAACTTAGCTAGTGACGAAATCCTCTAGCTCTGACAAGCTCTTCTCCTTCTGGCATCATTGGTTCCATGGTTAGGCAGGTGGGTGCTACTTTGGAATATGTCATTGAGGAACACGTTGCTACTCAGTAACAGATCACATAATTCCAGTTTCATTGTTTTTTGGGTTTTTTATTTTTAGATCGTTTGGTCTTGTGAGTGTTATTAAAATTATTTCGTTCATTAATACATATACATGATGGTCCACAAAATAAACCTAATTGCTTCCATTTTGTTTTGGGTACTTGAATGGTAATCTTACAGTTTTGGTTTTCTTGACCACCTATTATTATTTGCAATGTTAGTATCTTAGGTCCTAATCATCCATTAGACATTTCCTGTTAAAATGGTAATTGGGTGTTAAAAAATTCAAATCTTTTTTGAGTGAAGGTCATTAAAAAATCATAAAATATATTAAATGGTCAATTATTATAATTTCCTTTTATTTTTTGTTACGATTAATAAATTCATAAAATAATGTCAAAGTATATGTACAAATTGGCAGTATGATACAATTATGATATTGTTATCAAGATTCAATTGTATAGGTTTTGTGTCAAACTCATTAATCCATATTATAAGAAAAGAAGTTCACACAAGTCCATCACTTATGAAAAATGAAAATGAATGATTCACTTAACATTCTGACATCCAGACAGTGCTCACAGCACATCCTACACATCAGCATGGTACAATCCCTAATAAAGAATGCAAATAATTCATTTGCAGATACAATCTATTTGAAAAGAGGTGTTGACAAGAAAATTCAATTGCAAGATAAAACTATAAATGCCTTATTTAAACAACTTGAAAATCTTCATTTACATTTTTTTAATTAAAGAAAAAATACTGTGAAAAAAAGCTTGGACCAGATTCCTAAGATCTGTAAACATAGGCCACTCTCAATGTGCAGGTACTTTGAACCTTAATCATACTCTTACGATTGTCTCTCATTGAAGTTATAGCAGTTAATCCCTTGAGCAAACATTTTTTCTATTAGTAAAGATTTCTCCTCATTTCTTTTACCATGTAATCCCTTGGGCAAACATTATCCTGTAATAAAGATTTCGTGTTCTTTATATCCCTTGGGCAAAAACTTTCTCTATAGTAAAGATTTCCCCTCTTTTTTTTACTTTTTGGTTCCTTGGGCTTGGTTATATAATCATATGGAATGATTTTGAGGGGTGGGTTATATGTTTGAGTGGTTGGGTTCTTCCGCTGAGTTTATTAATGAAATGACTTGTTGAGTTAACCATGTGCTACTTTCAAGTCCAAATAAATTTTACGTGGAGTTTCTATGTTGTGCGTATCCATGTTTACATTCCATAGATGAAGTCACTGCCTTAAGGCTAACAAAATTTGCAAAAAAACATCATCAGAAACTAACCATAAGCTGGTGTTTCTTTCATTTAGAATCAGATCGAAATCTCATTGCTTTCTGATTCTCGTATCTTTTCTTACACAAATTTAATGACTTTCAAAGAAACTGTGTGGATGATTGTGCATTGATCTGGAATTGAATAAATGGCCAAGTAATTTTTTCAATTAGCTCTCTAAATTATGAAATGCCAATATTACAGCGATTATTGCCATGAACATGGTCATAGCCTCATACATCTTGGCAAAAGCACAACTCTTTACAAATCTAGTCTTCTCAATCTTCAAGTACCAGTGATGTATTCGGCTTAAGTTGTTTATTTTTCAAATCCATTTGAAACATTCATCAGGTACTGATTCCACTCGCTGTTAGGTTTTGGTGAAACTAATATGCAAATCACTGTAAAGTTTTTAAAATGTACTGTAGTTTTAAAAATGGTGCATAAATTTTCATTTCACCATCAACTTCTATCTTCTACAAAGTCAGAAAGATTACTAGAAGAACTGTAAAGATACACTTTTGACAAATATTTGAAACCAACATGTTGAGTCCAGTGATCAACGAATGTTGATGCCTCGAACATGTCAAGATCTTTATGTCCGTCGTACAATAAATGTATATAACAAATATACTTTTAATAGGCGATAAACTTGAAGCATGCTCATGCACATGGAGGTGTAAAAGCACGTTTCCACGAGTTTTTATCCTCCTCGCTACTTTTTAAACCTGCAATTTGATTTTCAGGGACTGCATTCGAAATTTCATCTAGATCCCACTTTGAAAGTTTTATACCCAAAGATGCGATATTATCATCCAAATTCTTCGTTTTAGTTGTTCCTGTACAAATACAATGCTTGTGAGTTTACCGTAGGGTTGTACCCCAATTATAGTAACCTATTTCTTGTGGTCTGTATCAAGAGTTCATTTACCTGGAATGGGTACAACATCATCTCCTTGATGGAGTACCCATGCCAAAGCTAGCTGAGCTGGTGTGCAGTTGTGCTTCTTCGCGATATTTGAGACACGTTCAAATAAAATTTCATTCTTCTTCAGGTTTTCTGGCTGAAACCTTGAGCGATTACTCTATAATCATAAAAAAACATCTAATTAGTGAAAGTAATAGTTTTCATGTCACTGCAATAAGAAACAATTCTTAAAGAGTGAAGTAACCCTGCTAGGAAAATATATTTTCCTTCATGACTTACATTGTAGCCCACTATTATTTCTCCAAAAGACTACAAAGAAACATGAAGAGTTTGCTCGACCTGAAGAGCAGCAAAGAAAAAAAATACCGTTCCAGTAAAAGCTCTTGAATCTTGAACAAAATGGATCTGTAAAGTTGGTATCCCGAGTTTGGTTATGGCATAGTGGTTTGCAAACATTGGGTTAAAAACTCCATTTTTACCATTGAGCACTTGTTATTGGTGTGAGAGTGAGAAACTTATTTTAATTATTTATGTTTGTATGAACATGAATTTTTATATACAAGTTTGACCCTCTAGTTAAGCACAAGTTTTAGATGCATGTTTAGCAATACAAGAAACAACATATATGGCGAAGTTTCCATAGAAGAAAAATGAGATTGTTTATGTACTCGGGGACATGTCACCTATAATTTTAGACAGTTGTCTTTTATAGGCGATGTTTTGGGGATGTGAGGACAAGTCAGAAAAATCTTCCAGTCATTCTTGATTTACAAAAATTTTAGGTAATGTCTCTGAGATGTCTTTTTTGTTCAGGAAATGGTTGTCCTGGCCATCTTGGGGATGGCTAGCAGTCCTCATCGTCTCCAGAACAGCTATGACATCCCCTAGCCGTCCCCCATGGCCCAATAAAAAGCAAAACTTTTATAACAAAAAACACAAAATTGAAAAAACAGGCATGTCATTGGCTTTGATTTAAGCCTACAGTCTCAAGGATAAAACACTAATGTCACTTTACCAATAGCTTGTGATATAGACAACACACTTATAGCACTCTAAATTTTGTCCAGACTCAACAAAATCTTGCTATCAACATGTCCAATATCTAGTATTTAGCAACTACAAGCCACATCAACAATTTCTTTGTTAAGGTTTTCTAAAACTAATGATTGTCAATTAGTGTGCCAATTTTTTTATTCAAGTAATCTTAGTTCCAATGAGAACACTAGTTGCTTCAGTCAAAGACAGATATTAGCAATGTAAATGTAGCTGATATTTCAATAGACCATTGATTATCAAATCATTAGATGTGCATCCTATAACTGGGAAATTTCAATACTATTAAAATACAATCCATATGCTTGACACCTATGCATTGCTTATGATAGTGTGTAAGTCCTTTTAAGTGCCATTTCTATAAACTTGTTCAAGCCCAGTACCATGGACAAAACATTTTCCAGTACCAGTGAATTTTTGAATTAAATTTGCCCCAACCCTAGCTGAAGTCGATAAGATGATTGCAAAGGCAGAAAGCATCCAATCAAGGTGTCATGTCAATTGTGCGAACATTTAAACTACAAGAGCACTACAAAATCCTGAGGTATTTACATCATATTATAAAGTTACTATGTAAATATGAACAAACAAACATTTGACTATTCCAAGTGGGTGTATATAAATATAAAGTTGAATAAGAAGGATCACATATTTGACTGTTCCAAGTGGTGAGAACATTCAATTTAATATATAGAGATTCCAACTATAAATAGAGAGAGATGTTAATCTTTAATATGGTTAATATATATGCCCACTTAGATGAAAGTGGTGAAATTTTGTTAATAAACTAAAAAATAACAATTTTGCAACTAAACACTCTGGAAGCTTCACTTAATATACCGATGGCATAGAATACATCTATATATTATAGCAAGCAGCGAACATGTATGAGGGAAGCCTTGGCATGAATGCGGGATGCAGCACGGGCTTGTTGGATACGGCTGTGGGTGGGACTTGACGTTGAGGAATGGCGGTAGGAGTCTGACCTCGACCAAAGGAAAGAAGAATGGGAGGAAGGGTGGTGGTAGCACGGTAAATAGTGATGGAAGAAAATGGTACTCGTTGCGCTTCAGATCATTGCAGGAAGTGTCTGATCCATCGATTCCTATTCCTACCTCTCTCGCCTTTGATCCTCTGGGGTTTTCTCAGGATGGGACGAATGCTAACGGTTTGATGCCCCCTTGCTTGGACCAGGAAACCTTAGCAACATGCAAAAATAGAGCAAACCCTTATCACGAATGCAATGCCTTTTGTTTGGAGCAGATTCGGCGGGATAGCCCTAACCTTATCCTCTCTAATCGACCACTGGTCCAGCCATCCTCCCCCATCCTGGAGCCCTCTAACCAAAATGACGACTCTCACTTTGCTATTGGAGATTCGGATGTGGTGTTCTCAAACTCGCTGAAGGATTTCCATATTTTTTATGACTGTATCAAGGCCATTGCTGCAGACCTCGAAGATCGTTCTCTGATTCTGAGGTTTTTGCGAAGGAGACCATACTTGGATTTGGTTCTCAACTGGGGTAAATCAACCTGGAGTAATATGAATCCACTTGTTATTGAATCTTTGGATTTTGGGTTTTTTCTATTTACTTTTAAGCCGGTTGTGGACTGCAACTTTGTGACTCAAAAAGGCCCATGGTGTTTTAGGCAATCTGGTATCTTCTTCACTCCTTGGACCCCTTTTTTTGACCCAGCCACTGCCAAAATTATAGAAGTTCCCATTTGGATTAGACTTTACAATTTTCCCTTGGTTATGCAGAATGTTGATCTTCCAGAAGTGCCCATTTGGATTAGACTTTACAATTTTCCCTTGGTTATGCGGAATGTTGATCTTCTTCACTCCTTGGACCCCTTTTTTTGACCCAACCATTGCCAAAATTACAGAAGTGCCCATTTGGATTAGACTTTACAATTTTCCCTTGGTTATGCTGAATGTTGATCTCATTAGTAGTCTGATTAATCAAGTTGGAATCTTTGTCAAGTTAGACTCGGAAGAGGTGGTTTCTTCGTGCAGGTACATCAAGGTTTGTGCCATGGTAGACATCTCTAAACCTCTTTCTCACTCTATTTTGATTTACTCTACCTTTGGCACTTGGACTCAGTTTTAAACTATGAAGGACTTCCATTTAGATGCTTTCGTTACAATAAGATGGGTCACAAAGTTGAAGCTTGCACTCTCCAGCAGTCGCCCGACACTAGGCATTTTTGTCTCAAAAAATGGGTTAAGAAGTCCGGGTCTCCAAATGCTGATTTCATTTGGCAAAATCATGGCAAGTTTATGGCCACTCGAACTAATCTGAAACCTAATCCTATGCAACCTCCAATGTCCCCACTCCCTCCTATCTGCCAACAGAGATTTGGCAGAAATTCCTTATGAGGCTGAGGATGTGGGTTCTGAATCTAAAGGTACTTTTCCTTTCATGGAGGATTTGGATGAAGTGCAGCCTGATTTTTTTGAACAGGACATAATAGTAGCTCCTCCATGGAAATGTGGGATAGCTCAAACTAGGAGTAGCAAGTCCAAACCAGATTGTGGAGCTCCAAAGAAAAAAAGACGGAAGTCAGAGGCTGAAAAATTATGCATTGAAGGAAGGGAAGTTGTTGAAGAAGGTTCCCAGCAAACCATGGACGCTCTCCTTTCATGGAATAATAAAAGAATTTAGATAGTTTTGGGATGTGTGCTTGGTGTTGTCTACTTTTGTGGCAATTGATTTTCATGTGGGTTTGGAGCTTTGGTTCTCTTCTTTCAGCCCCTTCATGGCCCCTTTTATTTCCTTTGGGACTCTTATAGGTCTTCTTCCTTACTTCTTTATCCTTGCATGGCAGGTTTGGTGTAACTTGTATTCATTTATGATTTAATAAAATATATGCAACTCCAGTTGCGTTTTATGGATCAAAAAAATATATACCAATGGCATAGGCCATTTGTGTCATAGTGTGATGGTTAAATCATGGCATTGTTGCTATAGTGACCAAGGTTCAAACCTCCGTTGGGCCATTGTGATTGTGGGTATTGTGCCCTCGTTGATCCAATGTGCTCATAGACTTGAACCTTTGTGTTCAAATTGTTGATGCTCATTCCCATGCTTTTATGCTTTGAACCCTCGTTGAGCAGATGTGCTCGTAGGCTTTGTGCCCCTGCTGGCCTATTAAGATCGCGAGCTTGGAGTTTTCACATTAGTACAATGCATTCATGCTGAGGATGGGATCCCCTATTTGTGGCCTCACCTAGCTCAAGCTAGGCTAAAAATTCTCGTGTTACCAATATATATATACACAGACCAATGGTATAGTACATGCATTCATAGGATACTAATAATCACCTCTAATTTTATTTCTATCCCTCAAATTTATGGTTTTGATAGCCCCCTCTATATATACTAGTATAATTAAAATACCTCCCTATTTTCATTAGATATCCCTATATTCCTTTTTTTGTTACATTTTAATATCCCTTTGTTATTTGTACCCTATCACTAAAGGGCACTACCGACACTTGCATCTAACTTCAAACCAATTTTAATTGTCTTTTCTTACATTAAAGCCTCAACATAGAAAACCTAGATAAGTTATAAAAAATATATCATCCTATAGAAATCTTTGATTTAAAAGCACTTAATATATCTCAACCCCCAAACCCTTGCCATACCAACTCTAATAGTGAACCACCCTAATAACATATATCTCAATTATAGTATAAAATATAAATATTAATTTAAATTATAATGGGCTCAAGTTTTAGAGACACATGGTGATTCTTCTACGTAGGTTTGAGGCATTACCAAAAAGTGTCCAATAATTTGTTTTAGAAAACTTGGGTAGAATTGTATTTAACTTGCACGACCTTTGTGTGACCATTGTTTCCTTTGTCAACTGCATTAGAGTTGGGATTACGTAGGGATCCTTATCTGTATAAGGATCTAACACAATACAAGACTATGTGGTGCAGAAAAATGATACCTTCACAACCCTAGCAAGAACATTGCAATGAATGATGTTTCCTTAGATTGACCTATGCAAAGTGATCTATAGAGGATTTAGAACACCATTTATAAATACCCCACCCCTTCCACTCATGTTTTCCAATTCTTAATACCTACCCTAACACATTAATTAAATTATTCTCATTCTCACTAATACCAAAGTGATATATGGGTCACAATTTAATTATTAAAAAACCCCCAATATACATACACAAGATAAAGTATTGTTTTATAAGTAAATCCCCAAACTAAACACCCACAAATTCTCAATCAAGGATTCCACATCTATATGTTATTCGGCTAAAATAACCACTAAACTATTGCAAAATGCAATTAACAACAAGCAAAGCCATAATAACTCGAACAATCAGATTCACTATGCTTCATATATCATTACTCAATCCTAGATCTTAGGATAAACATTACAACTAATTCAACTTATAATCAGGACATACGTAGACATGGGGACATATATTGTACAATTTGAAGTTAAAATCCTAACTTGAATAGATTTAGATGAAACAAATATGATGTTTTATCCTCTACTAAATTTGAAAATCAAGAGAAGATGACCCCATACTTATTTTAAAATGGTTGCAAATTAACCCTTGCTTTCTAAATCATTTATCTCATTTATAGGAGAGGATATTATATATGTATTAGTCAATAACAAATCTCGATCTCTCTTCTAGGATCTAAGTACAATGTTAAAATCCATATAGAATCATAGTTTACAAACTCGCATGGTAATCAAGTATTCATGGTAATTATTTTTGAGTTTTTTCCACGTTTACTTATAGGGGTAGTAGGTTGGGTTTCAATGAATCTTAGTGCTTGATTCATGTAAATACTTAGTCAAACATCAAAACTTGTTGATGAGGAATTCAATAGAAATGCGCTTGGACATAAGATAAACACTAGAAAACACTAAATTTTCTTCTTTATAGACCCCATGCTCATACATCTTGCTCACATAACATTTGAGCATCCTTTTAACATCTTTGAGAAAATTAGAGCATATTTGAAGAGTAGATCTAAGAAATTTTGAGTTGTACAAGAAAAGAAATAATTTTTAATTATGTAAAATAAACATTTATTTGTGGTGCATCTTTGGAGATGTATTTAGTCACATTAAATATTTATTTGGGTCCACTTGTAAAATTGTATTGTAACATTGGTTAGATATTTTATGTGTGATCTACACATTGAAAAAACATTTAATAATGGGAAAACTTAGTACAAAAAAGTTAATGTTGGGGTCAACGGTTTTGTGCTTTCATGGTTTCAAGACGTGGTTTTGTCAATAACACAATTATACTTGATTGAGTTTGGTTCTCTAAAAGAAAGCACATGTTTAGTGGTTGGGTTGGCTGTAATTTGTATTGAGATCTTATAGAGTGCATATATAAAGCATGGCATGGGATGTGCAGTTCCATGGTTACCCATTATGTTTGGACAAATGGAGGATACATTGAAGGAGCTTGATGTTTCAAAAGTATTCATGGAAACTTTATAAGCGTATTACTATTAAATTGAGTGTGGATGTCTTTGGAGGTTGGATTTTTTCCTCATGAGGTTTTTCTCAAGGTATATATCTTGTGTCATCTTGATGGTATGTTTGTCTATTTTCTTGTATAGTGGATTCTAAATACTTGTTTGCATATCTTTCTCTCTTGGGGTTATGTGGAAATGTTTTATATTGCTACAATTCCATTCCTTTCAAGTGGTATGATAGCCTGGTTGCCAGGTTGTGGGAGATCTCCTAGGTATTCGTAACCCTTGGTATGGGTAGATTCTTGTCCATAGTTGAATCTATGATCTTGTAAGAAAAGAATGAAAGCATTTTCAAGGTCCTAGTTGTGTTTGCAACCTTGGATTGTTGCAAATCTAGAGTTTAATGAAGATTTGGCAAGTGCATTTTTTGTTTGGGCTCTTCTATATGGTTTTGGGGATGAGCTTTTCTAGAAACCTTATAGAAAAAAACAAATCTCACCATAGGCTCCAAAAAGCCAATAGTCTATGAATACATATAAAACACAATTATGCTTAGGGTAACAAAAATTCCTTATTTTCGAGGGCACAAAGGAATCTTTTGGAGGATGTTCCATACAACTCATACAAATCCATTTAGTTGTACAATCCACACAGTCATATAATTGTCGGTCGTCAATTATGTTGGTCATCTATCACAAGTCAAATGGTGTTGTCACGAAATAAACAAATAAATATAGTCCATCAATCTGCGATAGCAAGGGGGCCAACCCACAGTCCTGTGGGCAACTAGTGCCTAGGGTCAAAGCCCCTGATCGCTGAAGGGGCCCAATGGATGGCCGCACCCAACCCACAAGGCCTAAACCCCATAGGTCTGCAACAAGGCTGCACCATCAGCAAGCTATTGGTGTACCACCACATCTTGTTGCCCAAGAGCCACCACCATCAGCTAAGCAACCAAAAGAACATTTGTCCACCACCAACTATGTTTGAATGAGCTTATTAAAGCAGATTTTTTCTAGGAAGCATAACTTTCACATGCAATATCGAATTTTTGACTTTTTATAGGCATCAAAAATATCTCTATGAGCACTACATACAATCAACTCCGCCAACCTATTCATGCAACAAGATACTACCTCAAGCCCAAGTTTTTTCTTCTCATATGACTTCACAAATATTAATGGGAAGATTATAGAAGGCTTCTCAAGATGCGTTGAGAGGATGGAACTTAAGGTTGAGGTGAGGGACCTAATTATTCAAGAAATAGGGGGAGGCTCTTTTCTGCAACATTAGCTATCCAAGGGAGATCCACCTGAACACCAAATAACAAAAAGTTAAGAGTACTTACTTTATCTTACAATTATTGCTTACTTGCAAGCTTGTGAATAATTATGTATGGGTTCTTGGTGGGAAGATTAAGATGAAAATTATCCAAATCTTCAAAAGCTAACTGAAAATGGGTAACACATTTTAGCATGAGAGTCTAGACCCTCTCAAAGTGGGTTGAATTCAGAAATCTCAAGCTAGGCTCCCAAACCTCAAACCCATAGAAAATTGTGGGCTTGATGATGGCTTCGAAAAACAATATCTTTGAAAGGATATCTTGGTAGTGGATTTGGAACACTAACACTCCAAGAAAAAAGAGAGGCATAACCCTTGCATAGATGTGAATGAGAGGCTAGCTTCATGCTAAAGGAGAGACCAAAAAATTGGAACCCCAAGTACATGTAAGCCAATGTAACATCCTAAGAATCTACGACTTTTCTCCCACAATTAGTGTAGGAGAATATGATGCTTCAATCCTCTCTATAGCAAAACGAAAACCTTCTAAACTTGATGGGAACAATTATACCTTGTATCAATTGTTCCATAGTTGTTAAGCTTGATCTAGGATCTCATATGAACACACATTTTTTTGGCATGGCTTTAAATTGTAAATTCAATGTTTTTTGGCCAAGTACCTCAATTGTGGAGAACCGAGGTCACAAATCACAAAAAAAAAGGAAATTATGAGAATAATTGACATGCTAAAGGGTTTTCTTGCTGTGAAATTTGAGACATTTTTATGATAGTTGGAGGATTCTTAAAGGTCACCTATTGACTCCTAACCTAGATTTTAACTCTTCAATCCAATATTTTAACATATGTCAAAATATGGATCAAGATCCATAACCTTCAACTACATTTTTTTTAACAAACATTTGAAGACAATACAAGGCACACCTGAAAGATGTATATTACTTATAGAGACAAAATCAACAAAGACTCCTTTCAACATGCAAATGGATTTGCATGAGATAGGCATCAACATTCTTCGCAATAAAAATATCCAAAAATTTATAGGGAAATGATGACACCAACAATTAGATTATGAGAATGCACTTTTTGATGCCCCATCAACAATGTGCATGGGAAGAGAATAGCAACTTGCACTCAAAAAAAAAGGATTTTAGAGTTCCCACTCATTCATGTAGTAAAATCAAGGAAAAAATATCCTCACGTGTAAGAGTTAGTAGGTTTGTTTCCCTTCAAAAATGAGACAGATGTTCTCAAGATGTCATATTTCGTTAGGTTGTAACCAAAAAACAAAAGAAGATAAACTCTTGGCTTCATCTCACATTCTAAAAGGTGGAGGGAGATAAAATCCACCCACTAACTAAATTGGCATATAGTTATAAACCAACCCATTTCTTCCCAAGGCTATAGGACCACCTTTCTCTGCACTTGCTGCCATTGGATGTGATGATCTCTTAGCAACTGCTTCAAAAGGTGGGGATTTATAACTCACTTGAAATTTCAGAAATTGTCTCCATATCTGATGCCTTGGTTGTGCTAGATTTGGCTTTAATTTGCAAACCTCTAGGGGCAGACAAGTTCTCAATGTTGAACATACATAAGGTGCTTAGAAAGAAGCATGGGTAATAACTTAATCCTAGTTTTTGGTAAGTTTTCTTGTTTCTATCTTCAACTAGGATTTCTCCAGCGTTGTGTGCGGACACATCCATGTGGGTCTGGGTGGCATCCTAGGGACTTGGAGGGAATGCTCTCTCCTTGTCCCCCTGTTTTGAAACTTTTGAGGATGTCCCTCTTTTAGTCCTTTTGGAAAAAAAATTCTACAACAAATAAAACTCTAAAAGGAAGGCCCACCAAGGTTCCCCAACCCAAATAAACTTTTAAAACTCATGCCCTTTGTTGTTTGCATTCACTAAAAGAGAAGTGGAAAAGGAGCAGTTTCCAAGATATCAACTGGGTGATGACTCTGATTTCTTAGCTTGTTGCTCAATGAAACTAGTATTATGGATGTTCCAATATATATATTTTGGGATCTCTCAATACATATCAAGCTTCATATTTATTATTAATAATTACGTCTATGAGGATCAGTGTATCAGATGGATTATTCGTTATATTAAAAAATTCAGCTTCTTTTAGTTTGTTTATATTATTTTTAGGCATTTTTAATTTATCTGTATTTTGAAAATTCAATTATCAATTTTATATATTATTTTAATAGCCTTCCTCCATTGTCCCCAAAATTTAGGAAAACATTTTTTGCTGAAACTTGGAAGAAACCCTAGTTTTCTCAAAATTAGACAGTAGAAATTGTCTATTTTTTACTTTTAGGCTATGTGCAGGATGAATTTCCCTTCCTAGATAAATCTCTCCATTCCTCTGTAAGAGGTCGGTTCTTCCATTGAAAAATCTTTTCATTTAGATCTAAAATACTATAGTACTTGATTTAAGGAAAAAATTCTCCATCAGAAAGCCGGGTCACAAACAAAATATCAATCAGAAATGCAGTAAGAATGGAAGCATCATAATAAATAAAGGGATGATTAAACGTACCCATCTCGTGTTCTCGTAATTTGTTGCTTTGAAAACCTTTCCAGAGAAAAAGCCACGACCCAATGGACTGTAGGGCACTATTCCAATCCCTAGTTCTCTAGTGAGACAAAGGAATAACTGATGTTGCTTCAGATTGCAATATTATGATCTAAAATACAACACAATCAAAAGAAACAAATGAAGTTCAAATCTTTTCCATGCCATCATGACACATGGTCAAAGAATTTAGCTGTTTCTGTTATAAGCTAAAGAACTTTATTTCATGGTAGCAACCCTTTTCTAATGCATTCCATATGTTGAATAACTTATGAATATCAGCAGACTAGCTACCATTATAGTTTTTAGAATTTATACAAATGACTGTGAAAGTAAGAAATCTAGAAATAATCCTATAAGCAAATGTGTTTAACATTCAATCCAAGTATTCAAATACAAGTATCCATCAGAATGAAGTTATGGCAACTTCTCAGGCTGTTAGGCAGCAATTATTGCAATAAACCTGTATATCTCTTCTCCTATCAAAAAACAATTAAAGTAGTCATTTCAATATGACATCTATAATGCAAAACTTTCTGTGACAGGGGTTCTTAAAGGAGAGATAGATTCCTCTTCTGATATGGGAGAAGGTATGCAGACTAAAAAGTGTTGAGGAGAGCAGATATAATGAGGATGAAATTAGTAAATTCATCACTAGGAGGGACACTGGTATGGAGGATGTATTCAGAAGCTGATCGAATTTGGAGCTTCATTATCAGGAAGAAATATTTGGATGATCTAAGTCTATCCTAAATCTTCACATCCAGGTTGCTACATAAGATATCCCACACTTGGAACTTTATCCAAATTTGTTGAAACTCAGTGGGAAAATATTTAAGATGGGAGTAAGAGAGGGAGGACAATGAATTTTTGATAGAACTCGTGGATGGGAAAACAGCTAGTGCCTTTTGTCCCTAGTCTACAAATAGACTATCTTATTTTGTCTAGATCCTGGAGGTAAAAATTATTGGTGCACAATCAAGGATCTGGGAGGGAAAAAAAGAAGCCGAAGAGACGCTGCAACAGAAGGGTTTCTGAGGAAAAGGTAGAGTTGTTGCACATGGTATTCAAGCTGAGATGTCCTTGGGCCGGTAACAAAATTGGTTGTTGAATGGTGAAATCAGAACAAGTTGTCACTTCTGCTATTCAACATTAGGTAGAAGATTTCCAGATCTGGAATGGAAAAAGTATGCCAAAAGACAATAACTTCATCTGGATGGCAGCTCAAAAGAGGATACACCCATAACACAGTCAAGAGGATGGAATGGTAGAGCCCATGTTTATATGATGTGTAATGAGAGTGAAGAAACAGCTAAGCACTTTCTAGTCATGGTGAAGTAGCATTGACAATCTGGACCTAACTCTAACAGAAATTGGGGAAGAATGAATCTGACTGCAAGACTTTGTCTCTTTGCTCTCTTCATTAGAAAGCCAAGGAAATAAAATGATTCTTGAATTAATTGGAAAATCTTTTCCTAATTTGGTCCTATAGGAAATATGGAAAAAAAGTAACCACAAAACCTTTCAAGAATGAGAGAAAGTCCTTGCCAGTCTTTTACTAACATTGAAGACACCTTCTCTGACTTTGAAAATGCAAGAGGACCTATTTAGGGAAATGGAATCCCTGGAGAGAATTTCACTGTCATTCCCTTTGATAAAGATGTAAGAACAAATAGGCCAAAACTTGCATTCATGAATTGGAAGTGACAATCCCAGGAGTGTGCAAAAATTTCAACAAGGACTCAAACAGAAACCTTGCCAGAGCTAGTTGTTCCATGAGGGTTAGAAAGGAGTATTGACGGGTGCCTTCTTGTTGGACATTCCTATGGGGACTAATAATGATGTAGAGACCTCAGTCTCCGTGTTGGATATTAAGCTTGCAATTTTGCACAGGCTTTATCATGCTTATAGGGAATAGCAAAATGCAAAGGAGCTTTAGTAGAAATGTTGGTGCAGCCTAAACTCAGCAACATCTGAAACCAAGATATGCAGATTCAGAGTAGACAAACCTTCATTCTTTACTATCCACCAGCCTAGCAAAGGCTATTTAGTAATAGTGCATGGGTATGCTTCCCCTTTATTCCCTAGTAATCATATAAGGGAAGGCCATAGTTTATGAGTTAAGAATTAAGATGGATCTTTCTCCATCATAAATGAAATACAGAGATCCAAATAGATAACTTTTTTTAAGAAGTTAAAATGAAAAGAAGATGGATTTTTTGTAGAAAAGAAACAAACAACCGGTTTGACATGTTTAGATACCCTTCCTGTAAACTCTCTTACCACCTAATCAAATGACTATTGTTGAAAGGAAAGTTGATTAAGAATCAATTATATGAGAAATTCCCATTTTCCAAACATATCCAAGATATTCAAATACAGATACCAAAAAGAAGAACAATTTTACAAGAAAATTCTGCTAAAGGATCTTGAAAAAGCCATCCAAAACGAAAGACAGTAACAAAATGAAGGGTAATGCAAGTAATCAAATTCATAGTATTCTGGAGGGCTTGAACATCACTCCTTTTAAAAGAGAGCTGGGAATTGAAAGTCATTAAAATTTTGATGAGGTACCTCTTAAACATAACTGTATAGCTGTGGGGGAAAAAGAGATTATAATATTATATTGATGCCCTTAGATGACCAAAAGTAAGTCAGCAGAATTTGAGTGGTAAATTCAATCACAATAGAGAAGTTCTAAGGTAAAAGGATACAAGGTTTTGAAAAGTAATTAAATGCTAAGGTAAAGAAGTGTAAATATAAGATGAGGGGAATGGTGCTTGATACTCAAAGCATAAGAACTAAGTACAAATAGCTTTGTGATAGAAGGATCCCTTAGTGCAGTGCAGCAGGGAACTCTTGAATAGGAGAGTGGGAAACAAAAATGAGAGACTAATAATGTTACATTCTTCTGACAAGGTTAAAGCCTCAAGGATATTTGACATTATCATCACTGATTGCAAAAGGATCAACACAGGATCTAAGAATTTGCATTGGGAATGTCTGGGGCTGATGGGTTCATATTGTACAATTCTGGGAGGAAACTAGGCACTTACCCTAGAATCTCTTCTAACACCTGCAACTGATGAAACTCTGGTTGTAGAGAAAAAACAACTAGTGTATGCCTGCATCTGTGACCTAGTTGCAAACAAGAGGGAAGACCTGAACATTGAAACAAAGCAGGTTGATTCCACTTGATTGAAACTGAGTGGGATCAAATGCTTCTGTAGTACTATGGAAACACAAGCATTGGCCCACCGATCTCTCCCTATTTGTGAGTGAATCTTTTGTATCCAACAAACACTTACAATGTCTACTGTTTTTAGTGGTTAAAAATTTAAGCAAACTGAGCAATTTGTAGGTCCACTATAAAGCCTGTCTAAGAATAGAAGCCTCCTGAATAAATAGTTCCAGCTGCTCTGATCAGGGCACTAAAAGAAAGTGAATAAAGAACCACTTAATTATTTATATAGATATTGGTTTCTTCCCTTTATCTACTCCTAGATGGGACAGCTTAATATACTCTCTTCAAACTCCAGCCCTTAGAGAGGCAAGAGAGGACAAATCTTTCTGCCCCACAAAATAAAGTCTCAACATGTAACTCGTAAGACCACACCCTTGGTTGGCTAAGGGGAATCCTCAAACCATGATACCAATGATGTTGGAGATGGCAATGTTGAACAATGATGCTATCTACAATATATAAGAAGTGTTGTGCATAAAATATTAAAAAGCCATCTTGCAATTGAGAAATTGTGGAGACATTAGATACATGAATATTCTATCAGAATATATTGCTTTTTACAACCTACATGATGAAATCCCTTGAGGGAAGTAGGAAAATAGGGTGATCTAAGGAGTACTTGAATGGATGAGGTTGATCAAAAAAGATGCCAATAGATTGAAGGGACATTAGTTTCAAGATACAAAAAATGTCAATGCTCAATGAGACCCAATAAGTAAATCATCTTGGAAGAACAAAGGGTTCACCATAGCTCTCCCAACCTAAAGTTGAGTCACCCAAGGATTTGATTCTGTGAATATAGAAGGTAATCTTAAAGATACTCTCAAGGATGAGTTGGGAAACAAACTCAGCTTGGATGATGCATTGAGAAACCATCTGCTTGCAATGAATCATACGTTAAGGCATGAGCATCTAGACCTAATCTTCACAATCCTAATCAGCAGTTCAAAACTAGGGCATCAAACCCCAAAATGATTAAGTGAAAGAACTATAGGACTAGTGTCTACATTAAAGAGATGCGTATTTGAAGGAATGCCCTAGAAATATGACTAAAACTATTGGTTCTTTAGGCAGAAAACTGGGGCATATCCCTTGCAAAGAAATGACTGAGAGGCAAGATTCAAACAGTTTACTAGACTTATAAGAGATTAATTTATCTATGCCAGATCTTAGGCTATTTCCTGTTATCAAAGATCAGACAAACAACATACTTGAAACATGGTGCAACTTGAAGGTGTAAAGAGAAACTCAACAACCTTGGCCTGAATATTTCAAATCTATAGAAAAATGAGAGCTTTGAAATAGGTATGCAGAGTGAGGATATTTTTAGAGCTGGTTGTTTTTACAACAAAAGGTGATGTGGAAGATTTAGAGGAAGAATGTTTAGGACTCTAATTTTAAATGTGTGAATGCTATAACATAATCAAGTAATAAATGTTCCAAGAATGGAACATAACTAGATTCTAAATTGATAGCTAAATTCAATCATCAACAATGTTGGTGGTGATGCAAATGTTGGGTACCTCTTGATAAATAGGCAGTTGATCACAAGCCTATTCCTAACTGGATTATAAACGTAGAGATGGGCAATGGAGTTGATCTAGATGGCTGGGTACAGAATTGAATTGAACCAATAGGTGGGTAACAGGTTGTTCAAGAAGCCTAGTCCAGGGATGGGCATAGGCATGTTGAAGAAGGCACAAGCTCAATTAAGTTAATATCTTTATTGATGGATAAGAATCATATCTCACATTTTATGAAAATTGCTATTGAAGATGATAGTGCAGGTGCAGGGGTTTGTGGGTATCAAGTGGGCCAAAATACTTCTTCCTTAGATGAAGATTTGGTTCAAGCTTCTTGGCTTAGCCCCATCTATATAAAGAGTGATGCGAATTTCCTACATTCCGGACATAATTGTTGTATTTGTAGTCCTTGGAGAGAGACATGCAAAACATGGAAGCAAATAGTGGGATCACCAAAGATTCTTGTTTTGGCTCCATCTATGTGAAGGAGATGTGAATTGCCTAGACTTCAGAAACAAATTGTTGTAGCTGTGAGTGCTTAGATAGAGATGGAGGCATATGGGATCACAAATTTTTTTTTGACAAACTAACTCAATGAAATGTTATGGGATTCTTGTGATATATGCACAAGGGGGATTGTTAAAAAAGCATTGGAGATTTAATGAAAAGTAAGGACATATTCTGTTTTCTTTACTCACTTCCCAGATTGTGCCAAGATGGGAACTTTGGAGCAGAGCACACAAAATGTTTGACAAGTTGTCTCAATAATGTGGTGGCATTAATGACATTCATCACTGGATATAAACTCAATGGGCTTGGTGGTGAGCATTAAAACTTTTAAGCAAATACAATTAGCAGGGGTAAAGCCATACTTTGCTAGCACCACAATTGTGCCAAGAATGTACATTAACAAGTGTAAATGATTCTATTTTTATATTAATCCACATCAGTGCAGCTTACTTGGACTGTGTTTCACAATTGCAGCTTCAGAACAGGATGTAAAGACTGAAAGATTAATTAAGAGCAGATTTTGTGGTGGATGTGATTGCTGTTTAATGAATTGCACGAAAAATGTGATAGCAACCCAAAGGATTATGAATTGTTTGACAGAGTGTGTTGCTCACACATGGCCTACTGCTTTCCAAAATTTGCAGAATTTGTAAAGAATTACTATTTGCTAGGATGCTCTCAAACTCTTGATTCCTGGAAGATTTGACTATCCAGTAGCACCTAATTCAGTATAGTGTATACCATTCGTTGATAAATACGGGGTAGATTGTATGTACAATTCCAGAAACATTCAGTCATTTTTCTAGGCATTTGCAGGTTAATGGAATGCACCTACATTCTTGGCCAGTTGGTTTCATCTCATCATAATACTATTTTAAAGGGTGGGGGTCATATGAACAACAATCATTAACCTATCTAATTTTCTTTTATAGAAACTCAGTAGATTTGGCTTTCCTTTTATATGGTTACCTTAATGAACAGAAAATCCTGCAGAGACAACTGGTGACCGTTGATAATCAATGAGAAGACAAGTATTAATAGAACCTATTGGGAATTGTCCTCTTAGATATTCACCAAAGAATAGAGTTAAATTTTATATGTTCTAAAACTTTGACAGTTTCATTATCATGTGAATCTCAAAGTTTTTGGTACTAAACCGTAAGTGTTTTTTCCCTCCCACTTTATCTTGGATTGCCAAATTCTCTAGAAATCTGAAATACAAGACAACAATCTAGTATGAAATTTAAAATTTCGTCTAAATAGAAATATTCTTTGAGAAACTACTAAGACATTTCTACCCTGTAAAAACAAGACAGTGAGTAATCTCCTCTTCCATTTTAGTTTGAAAACAAAGTTCAATACATATTCTCGCCTCATTCAATTGTGAGCATTCTGAATTTCACATGCATAAAATCATTGGAATGATTGTTCTGATCTTATGAGTTGTGAGGTCTTCTCCAGCTGCTATCGCATGCTGTGGCAGTAAATCACTATAAGCAGATCTTAACAACTCTTTTCTTATTTACAAAGGGGAAGGGGAGTTAAAGTCCTTGCAATGCATCATATTGCAGGAAGGCTTTCCGCTCACCTTTGGATTGGGAAAAAGAGTATGTGCAATCTGCATTTAATGGCTTATTCCCAGAGAATTAGGATGTAATTGCAGCTGGGACGAGACCACAAGAGCAGAGTAGTTACTTCAAAAATGTACAAACATCATTCTAATATGAGAAGCAGAAAGATGAATGCAACAATGCCATGAAATTAATTCACAGTGAGATGAATGCAACCATGAATGAGTGTAAGAAAATCAACCAACTGATGTGCACCGTGGTGAGTTGGATACCAAAAGGGTACCAATGGCAAATATTTGACTGCACAAAAATTTTCTTCACAATCATTTTTCCACATGTAGGCTTGTGTATTTTTGTTGATTTCCACCTCTGCTGGTATGCTATTTTTATTTCTACTCCATATTCCTCAGATTAACTTCATATGTAATATCCTAGAGCAACTCAATCTCTATATAGAGGGGACTACGACATCTTCCAAGGCATCGTGATTCACTAAAAATCAACTCAAATATTTATAGAACAATGAATCCCTACAAAATAAGCTCAGTTTAAGTTCATTATACTTATGTGCTTCCTGAAGGTCAATTCAAATTTACGACTAAATTTATCAGCTTGAACCAAATGGTGTGCATGTATAAGTAATGCACACCTGGTAGATTAGTAGAAATAATGCAACAAGGGCACACAGGAAACTATCCCTGTAGTTAATGTCTTTGCTTTGCAAGTTTGCACCTTGGAAAAAGAACTGTTATTTATTGCAAAAACCAAAGTATGTGGTCATCGGAAGAGATGAACTTCATGATGTTTTACAAGAGTTTTAAAATGTTAAGGGAGGAAAAAATGGCTGCATTTTAAAGATAAACCATTGGTCTGCTAAATACAAATTTTGGCAGCAATTTAGATCTTTTACTGTTGAGTCAGGGTAGCACAATACATGGAGTGGAGCCAATCATTTAAACTGTCCTGTCCACCCTTATTCAGCTATCATTTAAAATTTAAATTGTTTATCGAATGAATTCCTTTTGAGGTCAGCTAACAAAGTTGACAGAAACAAATATGAGTGCATAGACATGGAGTAATTGAATGTAGTTTACACTCTCTCAGGTAGAGGAGAAATCATATACAGGAATTTGTAGTACCTGCATGTAGGAATTATTTCTTCTTCAATCTCCCGAGACCATAAGGACCATTCATACTGTACTGCAGTTATGGGGTGCACTGCATAAGCTCTTCTTAGTGTATCTACACTAGCCTCACAGAGTCCAATATACTTTATTTTCCCTTCCTGGACAAGTTTCTTCATTTCCCCTACCTATTGATCGATTGAAATTCGAGAGTTTAGTAGGCACTCAAAAGGGAAGCAATGATACTTGGAAAATAAAAGAATAGGTTATAAAATGAATTTTATCAACACTTCTTTCTTATTGATTAGTTTATATTGCATGTGATCACATGAGCTCATCCAGGTATAAGAACAGGGAAAAGGAACCTCAACAAAAAGAGCTACCAAGGCAATTTAGACCCTGGTCTTTCAGATCAGAAGAGATCTAAGCTGCAGGCATTGATGCATAAATGATGACATGGATCGAAGTAAAACTACTTTCCTAAAATTAAACTAGAAAAAAAATAGATAATAGATAAAATTTGAAAGCTACCAGATGAATGCTGCTTTAATTCAAAGATCAAGAAACCAAAAATAGGAGTTACAGTTTCCTCAATCGGAACTTGTGTGTCTATACGGTGCGGGTAGTATAAGTCAATGTACTCCATGCCCAAACGCTGGAGGCTAGCTTCACAAGCCTGTCTAACGTGCTCTGCAGTGCCCTTTATTCCAAGTTTACCATCACCATCAAAATGGATTCCAAACTTTGTTGCAATTTGAATTCTCTCTCTAGGTAAACATTTTAGTGCCTGTAACCCAATAATCATAAAGTTGGTTTAAAGTTTTAAACTATTTCATGCATCATGGAAAAGAGCATATAGGCATAAATCAAACTAGAAAGTTAACCTTCCCAACTAATATTTCGTTTGTAAATCTGCCATAGATATCTGCAGTGTCAAAAAACGTGACCCCCTTGTTGAAAGCATGTTGGAATAGGGAAGTTGCATCTTCCTCTGAAGCATAGTCACCATATGCCCCCGAAAGTCCTGAACATCCTAGACCTAGTGCTGAGACCTTCAATGTCACAAGCCAAAACAAAAATAATTATGCATCTAGATAGAATGACAGAAGTAGAAACTCAACAAAGCTTTGGTTCATGGTCAACACAAATAGTAACTGTACATGGACGAAGAAAAGTAGTAGTTATCCTGCATAGACATATAAAAGTCTTCTATTAAGTTACATATGGGATGTGACACTCATCTGACTAGGACATTAATGAATTATGTTTTATACGCAGTTGAAGAAAGAAAGATATACAGATCAAATTATAGTAATTTACATTGATCATTAAAGTAGTTCAAGAGAACTCAAAAGACAGCATACTGCAATAGTAAATCAGAAGTGCTAAAAACAACTCCAGCAATGGAAATGAACATCTACAATTAAAACTAATTCTACAAAGTGAGAGGTAACCCCCAGACACGTAATAAATCTAAAATCCAAAGTCGTGTGATACAAAACAATTCAATTCTGAGAAGTTTATGACATATTCGTAACAGAGAGTCCATGTAAGAGATGGGAGGAGAGGAGAGCATAGGCCATGAGATTACATGACAATGGCCTAGATTAATAACCAGACAAATAATACAACATGAGATTCTACTCATATCACGTGAATACATAAATCCACGAATAGCCTAGTTGAAACAAATTAACAAGCGAATACTAACAATACCCGAAATTCACAATTCTAACAATAATATATCTAACTCTGAATGATGTCTAATTTATCGAACACTAACCATTCGAGATAGATTGTCTCATCCCAGATAAGCAATTATTAATGGTGTATCAAGAAATAAAAAAAAATGGAGTAGGTTGTAGGGGCATGCATACTCTTGGTGTGCAGTAAATGTCTGGAGATTTTAAAATCTACAAAAGTTAAAAGTAGGTGGGAGGGACATGCAGTAAAATATCTTTGAGACATTTTCATAATTGAAGAGCATCAAATATTAGACTTTAGAAGATTGAAATAATTATATCTTTATAGGTCTTCGAATATACTATGTCAACAGTATATTGTTGTTTATTCTATTATTACAATCAATTAATTATATTAAGATTTGATGTTATATAGTTTGTTGTTGAGATTAGTTAGTTCAACAAGCAAGTGAAAAACCTAATATTCAAGAGAAATCAATATATATTATATTTGAAAACCACACCACTTCCTATTTAACTTGGTGGTTAGCAGCTAGTTACACTTTGGTAATATTTGTTGCTTTGAAATCAAGTTTATACATTGATTAAGTTCATGTCCTTATCGGACTCTTTAAGCCCACATTTTACACAAGCTCGCATTATTTATATAATGACTAAATCATTTAAATTGTATCTAGTTTAATCATTAAGAAGAAATGTTAAGTATATCAAACATTTTTCAAGAGTTAATCAGTATATTGTGAGTATTTAAGAGTTAAATATATTATTGTTAGTATCCTGAATTTAGGATATTGTAAGTATTGGCTTCTTGTTAGTTTGCTTCAACTAAGTTATTCTAAGATCTGGTTTATTATGATTTAATCTTGTATGGGGATCAAAGCTCTACTTTGCAACATTGGTAGAAGCAGAAGAGGAACCAGTAGATAAAGACAAATAGTTAAAATATCAAAAGCATGACATGTCTTGCCTGTAGCCTTTAATCTATACAGAATTCACATCCAAATACTCTTTGACTTAAAGTTTTCATCCAAAACACAGGGTATATTCTCATTATGGCTTGAACCAGAATCATAGCCATAGCAATAGCTCCAGTTTGGCACTATAACATGACTATGGCAGGTTATACATTGGACTCTTTTAACTGTATTAATTTGCTTGTATCTTTTACTGGGATTGTACAGAAAAAATATTTTTTCCCATTTAAAGAAAACCAAGATTTTTTAGATTAGAGTGATATATTATTATATACCAATCCATTGAATCTGAGTAGTCTTAAAAACAAATTTGTTCCGAGTAGCATTAAAAACACATTTACCAAATTCACCCATAACTTTTTTGTTAAAATTGCATTTGTAGTTAATCCTTCTCCGATTTGACAAGATTAGAATTATGGAATCTCTAAGACTTTTCTAGATCACCTGGAAGCCTTGGGTCCCTAATTTTCGAGGAGTAATAGCGGGTTATATATTGGACTTTTAACTGTCATTAATTTGCTTGTCTTTTATTTGGAATATAAAGAACAAATACTTTTGCCCATTTAAAGGAAACCAAGATTTTTCATATTAGATTGAATGGATTATCAACCAATCCATTGAATCTGAGTAATATTAAAAACAAATTTGTCATGCCGCCCACAACTTCTTTGGTAAAAGTGTATTTGCAGCTAATCCTTCTCTGATCTAAGAAGATTAGGATTATGAAATCCCTTAAGTTTTTAGATTGCCTGGAAACCATGGGTTCCAAGCTTTCGAGGAGGAACATCAAGTAGAGAAGCCTCCGTTGCCATTATATAAAATTGTGGGGAAATCTGAGCAGTATTGAAAAGAAATTTGCCCATTATATTTGCAGTTAGTCCTTCCCCTGATCCGAGAAGATAAGAATTATGGAATCTCTTTAAGATTTTGTAGTTACCTGAAAACCTTCAGTTCCGAGCTTTCGAGGAGGTACGGCAAGCGAAGACGCCTCCATTGCTATTCTATCAAGTTGTGGGTAATTTCTTTTGTTGGATCCCCAGGTAACGGATTTGTCTGCAGCAGCTCCCAGAAAACGCTAGCAAGCTGACAGCAAGTTAACTAACTACCACCATACGTACACATTGTGTGTTCATACCAAAAGTCTCCTAAGCAATTTGAACATAACAATGGGACCACATTCCCAGAAATCAGGAGCTCAGGGTTAAACAGCACACGCTTAGTGTGGTTCATGTGGGGCCCTCCCAATCTGTTCGTCGTTCCTGATTCATTCGTTTGCCGATTCTGCTGTACTTCTTTCCTATTGCAAAAATTTATTAGGACCTTAAATTTTTTGGTTACTTTTCGTAACTATATATATATATATCATTTTCTTATTATTAGCCGATAGGCTATATTATGCATGAGCTTTTGCCCTGAAACAAGTCTCACGCCGGAAACAGGTCGCCGTTAAACCATTTGTCGACTGTTGTTTACTGGTATTTTTTCCTAGCCCTAAAAGTTAGATATTTTCAGACCCACTTTCGTTTACCGAGCGCGGTGGGTGGGACGAGATAGATACATTGAGCCTGAACTGAAGTCGGTCGAGTGCATACAACTTCTCTATTCATTCGCACTTGACAATGGGGATGTCGGCAGGGAGATGTGTGGTCACGTCTGCGTACGACTCTGTGAGAAGGGGGAAGTGACCTTGTTTTACCCTACTCGTCTCTCATGGGGCCTTCTCTTTCTCTTTCAGGGGAGTATGCCAAAATGATTTTAATGAGGTGTGGAGCTTTGCACCTGACATTCGTTCAGCTTCCCTCTGATCAATCGACCTCATTGCTCTATGGCGGTTGTTTTGATGTTTTCTTTAAGTGCTCATTGCTTTGTACCCGTGATTGTTGGCTGCTGCAAAAACCAGACAAGGAAGGGTCTGGACCGAAGACTGCCAGTAAAATCACTATTGAAGCTGCTGCAAAACCTTTCACCCACCGCTTCCTTCACTCTCTTCGGTTACAAAACTGGCCACGAGTCTATTGAAAGAGATTGAACACCAAATAGCTGGTAAGGTTTGCGATTAAAATGACAGTTAGGGTTTGAAGAATATGCACTGCTGCAAACTGTTCGCACACCGCTTGTTTTCCGTTCACACACCCGATACCATAACTTTCATCTTACCTAGTTAAATGCTCATTGACAAAGATTGTATCTTTAACTATTCAACAATAGCCACCAATTTCTGGCATTTCTTTTTCAGTTCTCATTTTTGTATCAGTGTTCTTTACTGTGTGGACATCATTTTGATAACATTTCTAATTAAATGTTTGTGCTCGTCTTTTGCTACAAAATAAGCTAATAATTGTTGTGAAATTTTCCAGTTGAGTGTACACGTTTTACTTCTTTAACCTAGGGGAGGGGAAAATGAAGAAGAAATAAGGAGACATTGGCGTGATTAATTATGTTACTGGCATGTTCTTGATTTATTGTTTAGGCTTGGAGACATGCGATTTGGTAGTGTTCAAGTATTTGATACAATTTTTTGTTGCGAATTGGAGAAAATTTATGAGACAAAACTAACTGTGAAGTTTGAAGGTATTTACGGCTCTGTTTCAATGTTAATTGGATTTTCAAATTGTTGCATCTGCCAGCTAGCGGAAATTTTTGCACTTTATGCCACCCTTTGGGCTAAACGAGGAATAAAGAGATAAGGCCATGCATCTACACGCGTGTTATACAAACCCTAAAACTAACTGTAGTTTGGAATTCGTAAGTCTGTAATTGAAGCTCAGAGACCTGCAACACAATATGTTTGAGTATTTAAACTGCATTTTATGGCCTAGGATATAAGAGAATTTCTTAGACAGAAAGTCACAAGTATGCTTGAAGGTATTTACTAGCGGAGGAACTCGATGATAATTAAATGAACCATTGTTAAATTTGCTAGAAGAGTGCAAATTTTTGCTTCTTGCACTACACTTTCACAGTAACAAGGAGGAAAGAGACAATTAAATGATTTTTCCTGCACAGGCCTGTTCTGTAAGCTTTGAGCTAAGCCTAGGTGCAAATTCTTAAGTATCTAGTTTAGTCTCAAAGATGTGGTATATTGCAGTGTTCTAAGCATTTAAAATTCATTCTATTGTTTTGTTTTTGTGTGAATTTCTGAGACAGAAAGTTACAAGTTTTTTGTTTCACCTAGGAAAGGGAAAAATAGAAAAATATTTGCATGCACATTGACAAACCAAAGAGTCATCCATTACTTCGTAGCTAATGATTTGATTCATCAATGTATTTGTTCCTTAGATTTTGTTCATTCATATTCACACAAAGACAAAATAGTCTTACCAAAAATAGTGAAGAACTTAAACAAACAATACAGTACCAAATTTGAAAAGCCTGTAGTTCAGTATAGAAGTTTGAAACAGATCAAGTTCCTTAGTAGACCCTTTCAAAACATTTAACATTAAAAAGGTTCACAAGGAAACATGTAACAAGTTAAACAACAATGCAATATGAGTTGTACCTTTTCCGTTTCCAGCTTTGCAGGGTCATGAAAATACAACAACATTTTACTGTCATGGAAACAGTCTCTTGCACAACTAACATGTAGCTAAGCTGCCTCAATTCCTAGTCTAATCACTAAAGTATCCTAAATAATGCCCGATAAGTCTCTGCAAATGTTTCAAGAAGTTCATTACACACTGCACAAGACTGTTACTCAAATGTATACGGTATCATTCCTTTCAAATATTTCAAGAATCAGATAAAAGGTGAGATGTATCAATCACATCCTTTTCGCTTTTCAGCTGTTCATTCTTGCGTTTGATTATTTCTTCTCTTGCCTTTTCTTGGCCAAACAGAGAACATTCAATCAGGAAAAAAAAACTGGGTTACAACATACACTTAAAGATATCAGACTTCCAAAATCCATATGTAATAAATAATAGGCCTACTTAACATGGACCTTGGAAAATTACCAATTACATGAATAAATTCAAGCCCATTGATCTTTTACTGTATATTGAAAAATCAACTCAATATAAAAGTGCACAAATTGTTGAATTTGAAAATATCTGACGCAATTATCAATTACGTTAATCACTTATTAATGTACAAACCACAGTCGTGGCACTACCAACCAGGAAAGTTTTTGCAGAACTAATTTCTATCAATTATAAACTTGCTTGTAAAAGGGTGAAATTATAAGGATGAGACATTTTTTATTCTTAATTACTACTAAGAAAAACATTTGAAAAACTTAGTTGTTGTTGATGGATAACCAGAATTGATGTCTAAATTAATTTCCGGCTCCATAGTGTCTAAAATTACTATACTGAAGGTCATTATTCAACAGTTTAAATTATGGCAGCTTAACAAAGAAGCTTTATCTCCAATTCGAATCATATTAGCTATTCTAATACATATTATATAACTTAAAAACACTAATAGGGTATTTTTAGCCGATAGGCTATATATTGCATGAGGTTTGGCCTGAAACAAGTCTCACGCCGGCATGGTTTCCCGTCAAGCTTTGTGGTTCCCTGTTTAACTCTGAAACCACTTGCCAATAACTCTGAACCCACTTGCCAATTGGTATAGCGTAGAAATATTGGGTAATCAATGCATGGACCATCCAACTAGTGGTTGAGTGTGATTTGTGGTTGAATCAAATTGGATTTCAGCCCTAAGTCCCAGATATTTGTAGGTTGTGAATAGTTTGAAAAATCCCCGAATCAAATCAGATTTCAGCCATAAGTCCCAGATATTTGTAGGTTGTGAATAGTTTGAAGGAGCAACAGTAGGTAGATAGGTTTTGGTTCGTCTCATTTGAAAAAAAAACTACAGTGGTAGGGTTTCGTAAATTTTTTGCATATAATGTTGACCTTTCTGGTCTCATGCTCAAGAACATGCTTGTAGGCCACAACGGCTATGTGAACACTATTGTCGTCTCTCCTGATGGCTCACTCTGTGCTAGCGATGGGAAGGATGGGGTCACAATGCTCTGGGACCTAGCCAAGGGCAAGAGGCTTTATTCACTTGATGCTGAGGACATCATTCAAGCCCTCTGCTTCAGCCCCAACAGGTACTGGCTCTGCCCCACCACACAACAATACACCAAGATTTGGGATCTCAAGAGCAAGAGCATTGTTGCTGATCTTCGTCGTGATTTCATGCCCACCAAGAAATCCCAGTCTGTTAGTTGATCTGTTTTTATTTCGTTTTCCTTTGCGAAATTCATGTTCCTTCATTTTCATTTTGTGAATCTGTGCTTGAGAGCTTGCAACTATCTCCCCCATATAAAGTTATTCTGGACTTGCACCCTGCCCTGAATTGAATGCATTGAAGGTGAATCATTTGGTGCGTTCTCCTTTATTATTTTGTTAAATTCGAATGTTGAGGTAACCTTTGACCTGGATGGCAATATCTTACACCAACCTTCATCGTCTTGACCTACAATGCACTTTCTAAGTTTCTACAAATGTTGGTTTATAAAATGTTTAGATTTTTTGGGTATTATTAATTTATTTATGAAGATATTTGGATAATTTATTAATGTTTTGGTCGGATTTATAAGTGATGGATTTTTTGGTCTTTAGATGCATCTAGGCAGTTTTGTTTATCAATTTTACTGTGTATGCATACTGCTCTTATCTATATTTGGGTGTATTAAAAAATTTCATTGCAAAAGCCCATAGTGTGACAAAAACCAGTAGAGAAAGTATCCATGCACAAAGTGTTTCCACTTTCCAGTAAGCCCTTATACTGTTTTAGGTATGTAATCTAAAGTTATGTCGGCCGATGTGTCTAGACAAATTTCAAAACTGTTCGCAGTTGAGCAGTTCTTTGTAAAATATATTTTCAGGCTACAAGATTTTAGGATATGTATATAAAATTTGATAGAAAATTATTTTTAAACTAACAATTTCATTATAAGTAGTTGAACGGGATGAGCTTACGTGGTAAATCGTCGAGGCTCTCATAGTGGAGGCGTAAGTTTAAAACCTAGAGACATGTTCTACCTTAATATGCATGTTTAAATTGGGTAGATTGCCAAAACTAATTCTGGGTGAGGAATTTGCCAACAGATATAGCCAAGTGAATTTGATTGAAGAGATACCTCTCAATCATTGCATCTAAGTCAAAGGTTAGCCTTTTTGAGAAATCTACAAAATAACAGAAAGTATCATAAGAAAATTGCCATTTTTCACAAAACTAGCTTTTTTGTGTGTACATACTGCTCTTAGGGTGTTTTAAAACTTGTCATTGAAAAGGCCCATAGTCTGATCTTTGTGAGTCCTCGGTTGAAAAGAGAGGATCGCTTTCTGCTGGTGATACGAGTAGGGAGGAGCTACTACAGTTAGCTTCCATAAATAGTATATGGTATCGTGTACCGTTTCCTGGCGGATTACTGATGCTGAGATGATGTTGACCACCAGGTTTAATTTGCAATAGTAATCACACACTCTCCTTGAACTTTCAATATCTTTGTCGTTATCAAAGTCAACTTCTGTCTAAACCAGTATAGCATCACTCTTTGCAGGTCAATGGGTTGAGTGGAATGGATAAATTAATCACTAGTTAGAGGATGTATAAATTTCTCATATGCTTTGGAGACTCTGGTCTTGGATGCTTATCATATATTTCATGGAGTGCTATAGTTCAACCGGAGGTAGATATGTTCTTTCTTGTCTCCTGCTAGATTACTCCTAACTGATGAACATTGATATGCTTTTGGTGTACAAGATTTTTGTTCAAATTTCACAAATATTTAAGCAAATTCTTATTGGTGTATGCACAACTAACATGTAGCTAAGCTGCCTCAATTCCTAGTCTAATCACTAAAGTATCCTAAATAATGCCCGATAAGTCTCTGCAAATGTTTCAAGAAGTTCATTACACACTGCACAAGACTGTTACTCAAATGTATACAGTATCATTCCTTTCAAATATTTCAAGAATCAGATAAAAGGTGAGATGTATCAATCACATCCTTTTCGCTTTTCAGCTGTTCATTCTTGCGTTTGATTATTTCTTCTCTCGCCTTTTCCTGGCCAAACAGAGAACATTCAATCAAGAAAAAAAACTGGGTTACAACATACACTTAAAGATATCAGACTTCCAAAATCCATATGTAATAAATAATAGGCCTACTTGCTATGTATGTTCTATGGTACTTGAGCCACTTAAAAGTTAAAAGTGATGAGGGGAAGTGTTACTTAACAAGGAATTTCTATGGATTTGCACCCATAGGTATGATTTTTACATTCATCTCAATGTTCTTTTTCTTGGACAGAGTCAAATTTTTAATGATTTTATTCTAATAGAATTATGTAGTCCTAAATTAGAGTTTTTTTAAATCAGCAGACCCATTGTTCCATATCGTTGAGCATGTCTAGAGCCAGGGGAGCAAATAAGCTACAGTATATGCTGAAGAGCAATATTATATTTCACATTCAGTGGCTTCCTTAACTTTCTCAAATGAAGGAAGATAGTTGCAACCAGCTGAACCATTGAAGTAAGACCAGTAAGCCAAACAGAACTCAGTCTTTCACTCTGAGTTTTATGAGAATTTCATCCTCATTGTATTCAGGGCAGAACACCGAGTATCAATTGTACATGGAAGATTTCTCATCTTTTGCTGTGCTCCTTGAAATGACTGGTATTCAAGTGCTTTGTTGTGGCTCTTTGTCTATAATCAAGCAAGAGCAGAATCCAAAGTTGACTATATATCTTCCATGTCTAAAATCAGGCAAGAGCAAAACATAATGCATCACCAATTTCATTTGATTAGCAGCTACGCAATTGGACATTCTAATATTTTTGTATTTTACAAGGGATTTGTTTTACCATTACCATTTGTTAAATGGAATCGAATTGAATTTGTGTCGTATAAAGTTTTCTCTTTTGAATGGAAGATTTCTATATACTTTTCTCTTGTCTGAAAAATAAATAGAAATTGCATTCCAGAGACTTGTATAATCAATTAATTTGATAAAAAGAATGATGTTTTTACATTTATTTGTTGTGTCAAAAGAGTATTTTTTGAGTAGTAATTCACTTTACTATGAAATTGTAATATTGGCTGAAAATTTTCTGTGTCAAGTCCTTCCAGAAAAATCTATTCAACAATAAAAGGACAACCATAGTATATATTTCAACCATAGTAAATATTTCAAACTACACTTCATTACCATGTTTACTATTTTATAGTATTCTATCGGCGTAACCCTTGCACCCTCTCTGGTGCAAGTGCTAGTTATTAGTATATTAAGTTTTTTTAAATGTAGTTTTAAAAAATCAATAAATCTCTATGAAAAGTCATCCAAAAATTCTCTTAGATTGGCATACTTAGCTTCTTGGTTTGATAATAATATTAAACTTGGGCATTCATTAGTAGGCCTAAAAAAGTTCTTATTTTATCTTAACAAAGGTAACATTGAGAGATGGGCCTTAAAACAATATTTAGTTTGAGTTTAACTATCAAATTTCATTAGAATCAATATGAGAACACGTGGCCAACTTCAATTGTTACATTCTCACATTCATGAGATCTCAAGCATATTTGACATATACTTTAATTATGTTTATGGATGTGAAATTAGTTTATACAACCTAATTTAATCAAGTGTCTAAGTCTAAAAATTTAATGGCCTTAGATTTGTGGGCTCAATGGATGCAAGAGTCATATAAAACATTACATAATTGTAAGTTAGTTCTAGAATCTTAAGGCTTTATTTCTAAAGTATTCCAAAGTGGATGTTTATTTTATCAGGTTTAAGTTTAATCCAAACACATGGCATGCACCCAGTTGTTATGTTACTTGGCTCTCAACATCTTAGACAAAAACATATTATCAATCTTAATTTATTTGGGAGCTTGATTTTGGTAGAGTTCCATATACCTAAGTCGTCTACTAACTTTGACTAATTATATAGTATATAATATATAATAGATGTGGCATATGGAATTTACTCTTCACTATCATTTTCTAGGTATGCAACTAATGCAAAAGTATTCAATTCCTATCTTAACCCTTTCTCATGTATACATATATTAGTATTGGGTAAACAAAGATAAGAAATTTCATTACAATAGTCAAATATAGTTGCAATTAGATTCACGAATCTAGAGATAATATTCATTCATCTTTATTGCAACCTAAGTTATTCATTAATTCATATAATATGAAACATGTGTTTCCAATTTATTATTAAAGTGTAGAGTACTTTAATTAGAGGCCAACCAAAGTTTCATCCAACTTTTGGGCATGTGCAGGATCATGGTATGCCAAAAAGTGGCAATGGAGAAAAAAATATGTGTTTCTACGACTCAAAAACGCGAAAATGGTGAGTTGACTTTTTGGAGCTGGGGTGACTACCGAGGCAGAGGGAAAACTTAGTTTTAGGAATCGGATATCCGATTTTGTTGAAGTATATAAAAAACACTCATTCCGATCCACACAAAGGGAAACTTAGTTCTGGGAATCAGATATCCGATCCAAATCGGATATCCGATTTTGTTAAGTATATATATAAAAAAAAAGGCCCGCGACCAACAGTCATTCTCATTTGTTTTCGGCTCATCGGCGGCGGGCGCACAGTGGAGAGCGAAATCCGATATCCGATTTGGAGTCCATCTCTAACAGGTAAAGTTCTTTATTTTTTATCAAATTTTCAATTAGATTTGTTTATTTTTAGTTGATTTTTTTCAAAATATTGTTTTTTGGTAGAAAAACTAGGGTTTTTTGGTAGATTTACAAAAAACCATAAAAAATTGAAGAAAAATAGTAAGAAACTACTTTTTTTAAAAATGTAATGGCATTTCCATAGCATACAGACATTGAGAGCAAATAAAATACAAAGTTCAATCCATGAATTATAGAAAATAGATTTTTGTTGGTTATATTCATATCGCTGATTACATTGCACAAAACATACTACAACTGCATAAATATCAAAATAGGTATGATTCTCCAGTCTACATTTTTCATACATGTCTACCAAAAGCATTTTATCAAGCAGTTCCAGCACCTTTGCTGCTGTGGCTAAAACCTAAAGCAGTGCTTATGAACAAGTTATGGATGCTTGGAAAGA
>VDFB02041742.1:0-11360 GCA_007258455.2 Sequoia sempervirens
AGGCAGACGGGATCAAGGAAGGCGGAAAAAGTCACACACCGCAATGGGTTTTCGAGGGAGGCGAATGGACTGACAAATGCGCACCTGCCCTGTCACAAGAATGGATAGCGAAGTGCAGCAACCAAACAAAGAAACGGCATGATACTCCTGAAACCCCCGCGGAAAACAGAGGGAAATTTGATGGGCAATTCCACCTACCGGAGAAACGACGCGAGCATGGCAGGTACCCTAGAATAAAGAAAAAATGGGAAAAAAAAAATCTGTAGCCAGTAACCAGGAAGAATCGTTGGCATTGAAACACCAAAAGAATCGTCAGGGAGGACAGGAATGAATTGCAACAAAAAAGAGGACGAGCCTCCATTGGAGATTAATGTCACCAATGAAATCAAAGAGGATGCAGACCTTTTAAATGAATTTGCTTGCATATGCCGGTTCATCGGGGGCTCACCAAGCCATTCAGCGATCACAAACTGGTTAACGAAAAAATGGAATACAAAAGTGCTAATAAGATTCATGCCGAAGGGTTTCTTTGTGGTGGTTTTCGCAGACGAGCAAACAAAGCAACGAATAACCGAAAGCGACCCGTGGTTCATGGAGAATATGCCCCTGTACATGCAACCTTAGTCATAAGTACAGTCAACCACAAAAACAACCATATGACACTCTACGATTTGGATCATTTCAATTTACCAATCGAATAGGTGAAATTTGTCTTGAAAAAATGGTTGATCCTTTGGAGTACATCATTGAAGTGAGACTCTAATATCTAAATGGTGCCCTGAGATTCGCCGACTCCTTATCAACAATTGAACCCCTTACCACAAAATATACCTCATGGTCAATGGGGAAAGATGGCTTCAGAACGTTGAAATTGAAGAAACTCGATATTATTGCTCAATTTGTGGTGACAGGAGACACAATACCGAAAAATGCACAAGAAAGGCGAAGGGATGGAATGATCAGCAGATGGGCGACAGGTCTCCATGGGATTTTACAACCAGACCGGCCCTGCTTGAACAAAAGCCAATGAAAGCTACCAACCCAAAAGGACAAAGCCAGACAAGTGGCACTCAAACCCCCTCAAAATCGCAAGAAAGAAAGGCGGAATTGGATACGCACACCCAGATGCCCGCCTTAGGGAAAGAAAATCCACCTGATCTAAGCCTAGCGGTCGACACAGGGAGCGAAAATGACGAACTGGATTCAAATGCAGGGGCGGAGGATGCCCTGGACATCATAGAAGAAAGGTGCATATCTCAATCAGCGATCAGGCACGTGGGTTTGGGCAAAATCGGCAACTCAGGAAACCAGAGAGGGAGGAAATCCCTAAAATAACTTAGAGAAGAAGAAGCAGCGGCTAAGAAGTATACGAACATCACAAAATTTCTGAGTACCAAGGGAGGGTCCTCCTCCCTTGGGAAGCAATGAGGGTCACGACATGGAATGTCAGGGGCCTAAGGGCCCCTGACAAACGACGCCTGGTCAGGTGTCAACTACAGAAAAGCGTAAGTAGTATAGTTTTATTACAAGAAACAAAACTAGCAGACGAAGAATGTGCAAAATTTCTTAAATATTGTCGGTACTGGGAAGGGACATTTCAAAATTCGGTAGGAGCTGCTGGTGGGATAGGTATCCTGTGGAAGGAGGCAGAAGTCTCTGTGGAGGTGGTGTGCTCATCCATGAATTGGATGGCTGCAAAGGCATACCACCTGCATCTGAACAAACATTTTCTGATTATAAATGTGTACGGCCCGACAAGAACAATGACAAAGCAGAACTATGGCACTCTATATCTGATTTCATTCTTTCCCGTCCTGATAACGCTCTGATCATCGGTGGGGACTTTAATGCCATACTTGATCTATCAGAGAAAAGCGGTGGTTCAAGGAAAATTCCGCAAACCATTCTTGACTTCAGGGCCTTTATCGGGAAATGCGGATTGATGGACTACCCTACGGACAATGGTACATTTACATGGACCAATCGACGCAAAGATTTCACGGCCATCTCAGAAAGGCTTGACAGATTCCTGCTATCACCCTGCTGGTCTGAATCAGGGACTAATCTGACTACCAATATTCTGCCCGTCTCAATCTCTGACCACTTCCCTGTTGAGCTTTCAATAACGGCCGGAAGGAAGACTGAAAAAGCAAACTTCAAATTTCAAAACATGTGGTGGAGGGACCCGAATCTTATTCTGCTTCTGGAGCAATGGTGGAAAACGCTGAAGGTTGATGGCTCGATCAGCTTTAGACTGGTCAAAAAACTAAAACTCATCAAGCAGAATTTGATAGAATGGAACAAGTATCAATTCCAAAACCTATTCGTGGAAAAGGCTAAACTGGAGGCTGAATTGGAAGGCCTCAGCGAACGAATAATACAAAAGGGCATGTCAAATGAAGAATACATTAGGGAAAAGCAACTGAAAGAAAACCTAGGGGAGATCCTCAAAAGGGAGGAATTATATTGGAGAGACAAATCGCGGGAAGTATGGCTCAGCGAAGGGGATTCCAACTCAAAAATTTTCCATGCCTCTGTTTTGGCCAAGAGGGCAAAAAACAAGATCGAAGAAATCAATGATTGCGAAGGTAGGACTGTCAGTGGAGGAGAGGCGGTTGGATTAGCAGCATGCGACTTCTTCACAAAATTGTTGGGGGGAAGTCTCAATCAGGGAAAGAAGGAAGGACATTTGGTCCACGTTCAGCCCCTAATCAGCATTGAAGATAATAGACGATTGTGCGACCAAATATCAAAGGAAGAAGTACACAAGGCCTTGTTCCAAATGCACCCAGACAAGGCCCCAGGACCGGACGGCTTTCCCGCCGGGTTCTTTCAGAAATGCTGGAGCTTTATGGGAAACGAACTATGGAAGTTCATTGAGGAATTCTGCAAAACAGGACGCTTCGTAAAGGACATAAATAATTTGATCATTGCAATAATCCCCAAGAAGCAAAAATGCATATCTTTTGATGATTTCAGGCCGATCTCTCTATGCAATACACTATACAAGATTGCGGCCAAGGTCCTGGCAAACAGATTGAAACCAATATTGGAGAAGATCATATCGGCAGAGCAAAATGGCTTCGTCCCGGGCAGAGAAATCGTCGATAGTATCCTCATCATCTCGGAGGCTGTACACACTTTATGCACTAGCAAAAAGGCGGGTATGATAATAAAGCTCGACGTGAGCAAAGCATACGACAAGGTAAGCTGGACATATCTGTTGAATGTTATGAAAAAAATGGGATTCTGTGATCAATGGTGCGGCCTCATTTTCCAATGCATCTCCACGGTGAGATTCTCCATAGCAATAAACGGGACACTCCATGGGTTTTTCAACGCAACTAACAGGCTTAGGCAAGGCAACCCACTTTCACCCTTCCTATTCATAATTTTGGCTGAATCTTTCAGCTGTGCTATTAAAAAATGCAGAATGCAGGGTCTATGGCGCGGCATAAACATCGCCCCCAATACAGAACCAATCACACATGTCCAATTTGCGGACGACACATCCCTCTTTGGAGAGGCAAGCATCAAAGAAGCCAGGAACATAAGCAAGGTGGTAGCGGAGTATAAAAGCAACTCAGGGCAGAGAATGAATAGAGATAAATCATGTGTTTTTTTCTTCAACACAAATGCCCAGCGCCAATACGAGATCACCTCTACACTGAAAATTAGGGCGGGTCAACTACTGTCAAAGTTCCTAGGCATACCAATTTTTGAAGGTGCGTGCAAGGCAATTCACTGGAACGAGGTTGTGGAGCGATACAGAAACAAGGCGATGGCATGGCATAACAGTTGGCTCTCCCTAGCAGGAAGGATCACAATGATCAAAACAGTGCTTGCGGCAGTACCCATCTTCACAATGTCCTGCTTAGAAGCGCCGGCCAAAACAGAAAAAGCTCTGGAAGGCATTATGAAGAAGTTTATCTAGGAAGGATCAAAAGGTGAAAAGAAGATCCCCCTAATTGGATGGGAGTCGGTCTGTAAACCGAAAGAGGATGGCGGAGCTGGGCTATGGAAAATGAGGATGCAAAATATCGCCCTAGGTGCAAAACTAATTTGGAAAATGTACAGGAAGCCCGACAAACCATGGTGCAAGATACTACAAAACAAATATCTTGACAACACTGACCCAAGCAAAATCCTAACGGTTGGGAACACAAATGGCGGATCACACATTTGGAGATTTATTTCAAGTTGTAGGCACCTCATCACCTCACACCTGTCCTGGAGGATTGGAGATGGGAAAAAAGCACTATTCTGGCTGGATTCGTGGAACGGTCATCAAAGTCTGGTAAACATGTTCGACCTTGATCAATATGTCGAACATCTTCAATCCACCTTTGGGTCCAAGGTGGCGGACTATGTAAGTACAGAAGACAACTCAAAGTACGCCAAGCACTCATGGATTAAAATCACTTCTTCATGAATCTCCAAAACTCTGATGGAGGAAATAAACAAGGAGATAAGCAACAGACAATTAAGACTTTTTGATCGGGAAGATTCAATTTTTTGGTGTGGGGCATCCTCAGGAGAGTACTCCGCCAAATTGGGGTACCAAATACAGCAAAAACAGAGTGAAGATAAGTCCTGGATGGCAAGACTTTGCTGGAGAAAGTCAATTTTTCCAAAAGCTGGGGCATTCCTATGGACATCCCTTTATAAAAGATGTCTAACCGGCGAAAGATTGAAGCGAATTGGAATCATGGGCCCCTCTAGGTGTGTACTGTGCAAACAAGCAGGAGAAGATGTCGACCATTTGCTTTTATCATGCCCGTACGCTGCATTTTGTTGGGATTGGCTACAGTCAAACTTAAATTTCATTGGTGCAAGACAACACAAACTATGGGACTTCCTGGCTAGCTGGCCAGTAATAGGCAAACCGGGATTCTGGAAGGGTATCTGGGGCATCTCACCCTCATTGGTTGTCTGGCATATATGGAAAGAAAGAAACAGGCGAATCTTCAAAGGTACAACTATGTCGAGGGAAGGCTTGGTCGAGAAAATTCAAATGGCAATCACTGAAACCGCAAACCACAGATTGCATAGGGACACCAAATCAAGTTTCTCAAGTCGGGATGCGGAAATTATGAAGAAATGGCACGGGCTCAGGTTACCGACGCACTGCGGGACAAGTAAACCAAAAGTGAACAGGAAAGAGATACGTTGGGAACGTCCGACTCGGCTAAAATGGAAAATGAACTTCGATGGAGCGGAAAAAGGCAATCCGGGAATGGCAGGGGCTGGATGCATAATTCGAAATCCCCAAGGCGAATGTGTATGGGCGGCCTCAAAAAATCTCGGGTTAAGCACAAATAATTTGGCAGAGATGGAAGCGTTATGGCTTGGGCTCCAAATTTGCACAGAAAAAGGTATTTCTGAGGTCGAGATTGAAGGTGACTCGTTGCTATGCGTGAACGCTATCATCTCAGGAAAAGCACAAAATTGGAAGATGCTAGATTGGATCGGACCAATAAAGGAGTTATTAGACAGACTCTCAAATTATACAATAAAGCATGTGTACAGAGAAGCAAATCGTGCAGCGGATCTCCTGGCAAATTCGGGTGTAAGGCAGTACAAAAAAATTGACATAGGCTCCACGGCTGAACAATGGCCGGGCTTGCAAGAAATCATAGTTTATGATAAGCATGGCTGTCGTACCCCACCGATGGAATAGATCCGTGCCCACATGGCCCTTGGAATGCGAAGCAGAGCAGTGAAGTACTGGAACACTCGTCTATGGTGGATTCGGGCTTCATAGCGGCAACCTCTGGTTTCTTGATCTCCCTGGACCATCATGACATCCGGGCCTGCCTATATATCGGGGTTGCCTGGGGTCTCTACAGCAAAAGAAAATCTGGTTGGGTGGGCGACTTACACAAGTATGGTGCTTATGTTTGGGATCCTTTGCCAATGTGCAAATGAAGCTCTCCCTGTGCAGTGTAGGAGACTCTTTGCAAACCAAAACCAGAGGGTTTTGAACGTGATTGTTGAACTGCTCTCCACCCTCTTGCCCGCTAATCGGCACTGGTGCGATGGGAAGGTTTTCGAAGTGGTAATAAGCCACATGGTAGACATCAACGAGTCCAAGGAAATCGTGGTGACACGGCTGGGCAGTCTTGTGCCACCTACCTTCACACCAGCTGTGGCCAATGCGACCATGGAGCTAAGGACGGAGGGTTGGGTTAGCCTGCTACGATTGTACTTCGATCCGGCTAATCTGAGCGACGAAGAAGGCTCTAATGGAGGGGCAGATGCAAACAAGCGCGACGCCCGACTCAATTTCATGTCCAATGCGTGGGAGGTGTACCAAATGGGCGTCAGAAATGGAGATTTGATGGCATTCGAAAGATTCATGAACTCTGAGCATTGCTGGGTGGGAAGAAATAGCCTTACCAGGCTCGTTCGTCTGGGGAACTGTCTAGCAAGTATCTATCAGGCCATGTTGGCCTAGACTGTACATAGTCTAGTCTGTTCTTTGCTTATGGCATTAACCTGCGCATAATACCACTGTAAATCGGGAGCTACCCCCACACTCGGTAGCACTCATCTATATAAAAAAATATATATATATTTATTTTTTCAAATAATTATATAAAAGTTGAATTAAATAAATAAATATATATATATATATATAAGTGTTAGAATTAAATAAATCAATAAATTATGAATTATTTTTTAATTTTTATTAAGTTTCATTTAACTTTTAACTTTTTAAGATTGGTTTTTATAATTTTTAATATAAAAAGTAAAATTTTAGGTTTAAAATTTTTAATATATTTATTTTTATTTTTAATTTTATTTGAACTATTTTTAAAATTTAATTTCTTTAATATTTTAACCATATGCTATAATAATTTTTTATTTGTTAATACTCTTTGAAATATATTAATTATATTTTTAAGTACATATTTTATTAATATTTCAATTTTAATAAATTAAAAAAATGATTTTACATTTTTTTTGGTCGGTAATAGAAATAAATTTATTAATTAGAAAAATAAATACATTATGATACTACCTGCACAAACTGCTTAAAATCCTTTTCACACCCACGAAGAACCTTACAAAACATCCTTGCCCAACAATTTCCCACTACAATCCAAATCAAAAGATACTAACAATCAAAAGAACCACAATCACTAACTTCTCTAGAGGACAAGCTTGACCCAACACTCCCTACCAGTGCCCTACAACCAAATCACAAGATTATCACTCAGAATGGTCTTTTCTTCACCTGAGACCTGAGAACCATTGCAAAGGATTCCTTTCTTTCTCTCTTTGCTTTCTTCCCCTTGACTGTTTTCCATCCATCCTCTACCCTTGTTGTCGTCGCCTGCTAGTGCAGAGGTTTGTCAACCGAACTCTTCAAAACATCATCCATACTTCCTATAGATTGTTGGCACTATTAAACAATTGTTGGATTCCCTTTAAATTTCACTAGCAGTCACACCATACTCTTCTTCTCTTGGCACTCAGGTGTAGTTGCCCAATTTTTGGGATTCAACTCCCTTTCATTGAGACCAACTTTTTCTCCGTTTGCAACATGATTCCTTTCTTGTGCTCGAACCTCATCCTTCTATTGTTGAACTACCCTTCTATCAGCTTCCACCTCAACAAACTCAATTTGAGCCCCTTCCACCCTGCTTAACTCTTGGGAGCACCTTTGAATCTCAACCTTTTTCTCTACCATGTAATGTTGGGGGCCAACACCTTTCCACCAGGAGGCTGATTTAGTTGCTCTGTGTTTGGTACATTGAGCAGCCAAATGACCAGTTTTGAAGCAAACTTTGCATCTAAAAGGAATCCCTTCATAGTCTAAGGGTTGGACCCAACAACCTTTAGATGTTCTTAAGCAGATCTCCTCCGGAGGAGCTGTTGAAATGTTCATTTCCACTAGAATCCAAGAAAAATTTGAATGCAGAAGGTTTGAAGACCCTTCATCCAACATTAGAAAACTCCCCAAAGAATTCCCTGCAGCCTCTAAACAAGAATCAAACCAAAAATGTAATGGAATGTTGGGAAGTCTTATCCAGATAAGGACCTTCTCAAACACTTCAGTGGTTGAATTAAAAGCCGGATGCCATGGCTTTAACATCAGTGGGTATTTTTCTTCCCATTCCCAGTGGTAATCACACGGAATCTTGTTTCTATCCTGTTCTTTTTCAAAAACAACTATGAAAAATCCTTTTACCATGGGGTAAATTTGGACATACCCTTCTAGAACACTTTGCCATTGTTGAGTAATCCACTGGTGTAAATCCCCCAAACTTGGAAAAAAACTCCTAAATCTTCCTATCAGACCCAACCCAGAAAAAAATTCTTCTTTAGAAAAAACTTCTTGTTCAAGCTCTTCATCTAGCTCCAGCATGATTGATCTAGATGTCGGGAGTGATCCAGAACCCACTCCTTTCCTTTCTTTCGAGCTTTTATTTGAAAGCTTCAATGCCTGTAAAGGAACCGCTTGGGCTTCCCCATCCTGATTTACTTGAAGCCCCTTAGCCAAGCCCTCACCTCCTGCGACAACTATTGCACGAGGCTCTCCCTTCTGGATTTGAAGCTCTACACTGTCACCCCCAACCGCTATATAGCTTGCTTCTAGGTATTTTTTCCTTCGAACTCTTCTCTTTTTGTGATCTCCTCACATCATTTCCTTGCTGGCTTCCCCTACTAACGTTTTCTCCAGTATTGACTCCATTAAACTAAGAATCTCTAACTGTAGACTAGCCTTGCTATGAAGGCAGAGCTTCATCCTCCAAGCCTAAACTGTCACCGCTTTGGCTTAGCTCCTCTACACCCCCTGCTTGAAAACCCCTACTGAACTTCTCCCCATTGCAAACTACACTGCACCGAATGTCGCTGGAGAAACCCTGAGTCGCCTTCACAATCAAAATCAGACCAGGTGAAACCCTGGTTTTCGCAACGGTAGGAAGCATTCGACCATTGGCCTCTCCCATTTTTAAAATCAAGCAATTTTATTTGAGACTTGATATTGTTTTACTTTTTTATTTAACCATTTATTAACTTAATAGATTTATTATTTATTATTAATTTTTAAAAATTATTATGTTTATTAATATTTTGGTTTTGATATATTTTGATTTGCATTTAATTTAATCTATTTTAATTTTTATTTAGATTTAAGTTTGAAATTTATTTTTATTAGTTATGTCCTTTCATGAAATTACAAATTATAATAATTAAAATTTATTAGAATTAATTTAGTTTATAATTATTTATCTTATTAAAAATTTAACTATTATAGAATGATTCTATGTTGAATTCTCATTTTATTTATAATAAAATGAATTTCAAACTTAAAATCTAAATTAAAAGTTATAGAGTGAGGAGAGAGAGAAGCTAACTTTTGATTAGTCATTTTGTGTCATCAATCCAAGGATATAACATGTCCCTAGGGAGTTAGGGTAGCATGAAATTTGATTAAGAATGTGATCATTCACCTTTAAAACCTCTTCGGTGTAATCATTGCACACTCAAGGAAGAAAATAGATGGAGATAGAGAGAGAGGAAGAGAGAAGGGAGAGGGAGATGGAGATAAGATATAGAGGCAAAGAGAGAGAGAAAATAGAAAGGAAAATAGAGAAAGAGAGGGAGAGAAAATGAGAAAAGGAGAGAGATAGGGAGGGTTAGAGAGAGAAACAAAGATAGAAATGGAGGGATAGAGAGATGGAGAGAGAGATACAAAAAGGGAGAAGAGAGAAATGATAGAAATAGAGATAGAGATAGAGATAGAGATAAAGAGATAGAGAGATATAGAGAAAGAGAAAGAGAAATAGATAGAGAGGGAGACAAAGAGATCTAGAGAGATAAAAGAGAGATATAGATACAAAGATAGAGGTAGAGATATAGAAGAATAAAGAGGACGAGACAAAGAGCTAGAAATAGGAAGAGAGAGGAAAAGAGAGAAAGGGAGATGCATAGCTAGATATAGTCACAGAGAGGGAGATAAAGATAGAGATAGATAAAGAGAAATAAGAGACAAAGATATATATATATATAGAGAGAGAGAGGTAGAAATATCAAGAGATAAAGAGGGAAAGGGGGAGAGAGGCGAGAGATAAATTTAGGAATAGCAAAAGAGAGTAAGGCGGAGAAAGATAGGGAGAGAAAAAGATAGAGATATTGATTAAGAGAGAAGGAAAGACAAATATTGATGTTAAGGGAAAATCAACCCTCAAACACAAACCTGCAATAACATAAGATGCAACTCAGAAATTATTTGTAACAACACAAGAATTTGCAAGAAGTATTCTTTCTTTATTCATTCAAATCTCCTAAAACTTCATGGATTACAAAACATATCTAAAATTAAATTGTTGTGCAGTCATATGGGCTAATGAAAATCATTACAAATCTTATATGATATTGAAATATAACAATAAAAATCAAATACAAAATAGTCTCCCTCAATCTTTCTTCTTTCACAAGTTGAACTAGCTCCTATCACCCACAACCTTCAACTAGAAACCACTACTACAATAAACCATGGATTCACCAAAATATTTGTTGTTGCACAAGGGTGATCTCACAATACTGGTTTACAATTTTTGGTTAAACTGGACATTGAACTAATTTTTTTTAACTAAATCTTCACTTTCGGGCACCTATAGCTTCTAAACTATGAGGAACTTGAAGATGATGCAAATTAGAGATTTGTGACATTTTGTTTGTAGATTGTAAATAATTTTTTCTAAGAAATTTGGAATCAAATTGCATTTCTTTTTCCATCTCCTTCAAAAACTAGTTTTTAACAGTAAACACCATTTTTAAAGCGTGACGTGTACTTGCTAACACAAACTTTTTTCTATGAAGGGGGCTTAAGTGGCCACTTTTTTTCTGAAATCAAGAAATGCTGACCTTGGATGTGAAATTGAGGATAGTTACACTCAAAATTTTGAGATGGAACCAAAAAAAGGATCGAAGTGCTCTGAGTCTACTTTCTAAACTACTAATTTATTTTGAAAATGGTTGAGATTAAGGGGTTCAACAAAGGGATGTACACAAATTGGTGTTGTTTTTGTCAGAAAAACATAACATAGCAACTCTTGTACGACCAGAGCATGGTGACCTTTTTTTTAGTATTTTTAAAATCGCTACGGTCAGAAGTTAGCTAACAGTATCTAGTTGGTGCACAATTTTTCTGATAATTTTTTAATGAATATTTGATTTTTAACTAATTTTCTAAGTGGGCACATCCTAAAAAGCAAAATTTTGGCCGTGCTCCCCCTACAAATTTTGGAAAGTAAGATTTTTTTTTAAATTATTTTTTAAAATTTGTAGAATGGAGTCTAGTTTCTAAAAATGTAATTTATTTGAAATTTTGATGAATGGTTAAT
>VDFB02041743.1:0-41474 GCA_007258455.2 Sequoia sempervirens
TTAGTCGCATACATGAGGTTCTTATTCAAGCCCAGGATAAACTTGTTTACACAGTCCTCCTCTTCCTTCATGTAATGAACATGACAGAGTAAACCCATGAACTTAGCTTTATACTCAGAAACTGTCATCCCTCCTTGGTGTAGTGAATGGAATTCAGTCAATTTCTGATCCCGATGGTGAGTTGAAAGGTATTCCTTGTGGAATCACTTCATGAACTTGTCCTAAGTCAGCTGATGTGATTCATATTTTTTAATTTCCAGCAAATGGTCCCACCATAAAGATGCTTCCCCTTCTAGATGATAAATGGCACTTTGGGCCTTAGTGTTGGAAGTCAAGTCTAATAGCCCAAAATACTTGTTCATTCCAATTAACCAAGCTTCTGCAACATCTCCTCCACCTGTTCCATCAAACTTGGGAGCTTGCATTTTCTTTAGCTCCCTAATCAAAGGGTACTTTCCCACCCTTTGTTGTGGCTCTCCCAATGAGAAGCTATGGGTAGTAGCCCTGGAACTATGTTCGTGATCTTGGTCCTCATCGGTTCCTAGGCCAATGTTATGATTCGTTTCTTTCTCCTTCTGTCTCATTAGTTTTTTGATCTGTTGCTCTTGCGAAACTATTTTTGCTCGAAGGGCATTCAACTTAGCCTGCAATTCCTCAGGTATTGTTGGTTGTGAGGAGGTTGCACCTCTATTGGCTCTAAGTATTTCAACAAAACTTGGACTAGATATTCTCCCAGTTGTCCTCTTCATTTTCTATAGGTATATCTCAACTGCGAGACAATTACAACAAATTCAACATTTATTTACAACCTTCATTAAATTGTTTTAAACTCACGTAATGCAGAAATCTAGAAGTAACTCTTTCATTTTCAATTATTTCAAGCATCCAAGAGTCAATTAAAATTTCCATTTTAACAATGTTAAGGTGTAATTACTTCAATAGTTCTTCATTAATGGGGATTAATTACATAGATTCCATTTCATAGAGGTGATTATAGGTGCCATTACATAGATAGGATTATAGATGCCATTACATAGAGGTGATGATAGTTAATTAATACTATATCATCACTACATATAAGTTTCTTACACAATAGGAAGCTCCTCTTCCTCCTTAGAATTTTCCATAATAGCAAATGGTTTGGGGTGCACATGCTTGAATTCAACAATCACTTCTTTTGATAGAGTTGGTGCATTGCGCTTGCAGTCAAAAGGAAAATATCTTTTAGCCGATGGTTTGGGCTTGTTTACAGATGGTGGGCTCGGCTTTGGTGGTTTCACAATCTCAGAAGGTCCAACAACTTCCTTTCCCTTTTGTAGTTTTAAACGCTTAATGGTTATTGCCAAGGTCTCATAATCATATATTGTGTTAGCTTTTATGTGAGGTAATGTCATAGCAAGTTCTACAGAACCCACTATGGTCTTGGGTTGGGGATGTGGTTTTTTGGAGGCCCCCTTCTTTCCTTTCTTCTTGTGACCCATGGCTGCATAATCAAAGTAACAATTCAACACACGCGGAAAAAGTGAGCTCCATGGTCCTAGAGTTGGAAACTTGGCTCGCTCTAATACTAATGTAATAACCCCAAACTATGCAACCAATTTTTTTTTTATATAACATAACTTACTACAACCCACATACAATGACTGCACTAAAATAGATTTGAAGATGATTGAAATGCATTCATGGTCATTAGGCCTTCACAAGGAGTTTTAAGTTAAGCATTTACAACTTGGTTGAGATTTTGCACATTAATACATGATATGGATATGTAACAACAATAAGAGAACATGCAGAAATTCAAAACAATAGTTGGAGAATTCCATTAATTTATTCAGGTTCATCATACAACCAACCCAAGGAGGTAAGACTATTCCAGTTATCCACCTGTTGTATCTCATAAGCCCTTTTACATTCTTGCACCCTGGAATCCAAGTTTACATGTTAAATCATTAGCCAAAGTACTCTCTTCCTACTTATCATAGAAAGCATAATCTGAATTTGCAATGATTACCCATCAGTCAAGCAGCAATATCAATGAAATGAAAATACTAAAATACAAGCAATGAGCAATACTAACATGGGTGTTACCTCAAATAAGATGAATACTAGTAAGTGGTTGTTCACCTCGTAAGATCAGTCACCCTCCAACATCTAGGGTGCATGGTGAATCCCACCTTAAAGATAAGAATTCCCTATCCCATCCCACCAATGGACTCTAGGATCCACAAAGAGAGTTGATTATTCATGCCAAGCTTTTAGAAACCACATAAATACTAACCCATAGTATCTAACTTCCAAAAAGGCTTCATGTTACTATATTAGGACAACTAGCCCAACAACCACAAAGAATAATAAAGACTACGAACTAGCTCTTGAAACAAACTAGTTCTTTGCTTAATTTCAACTTTGCTAGAATGACTTTCCACTAATCTTTAAAGTTACATATTAGAGAATTATGGCATCCTTCACCCACATGCCACTGGCTCTAGAACCTGCATGTTGTTGGCGATAGCCATTTAAGCCTAAGAAGTCCATGGCCTTCTTCACCAGTATATTTGGGTGATAATCGACTATCTCTAAATACGACCGTTCCACTCTACTCGCAGAGCACGCTCCTTAACTACTGTCAAGCTAGAACATCAATAAGCTTATCTTATACGGGTCATTGGGTTTACAATTGGTGATCACCATGGAAGAAGCAAAACTACTACATTATAGGAGTAATGAAGTCCTCCTACCTATGCCCTCGTAGAGCCCATACTCCAACTGAACGTTATGTATTTCCATAGAGGTCAGAATTTTTATCCAGCTTGGTTCTGTAAGTGGACTAAGTCATCCTAGAGTTAGATAAATGAGGCAAGCCATATAGTTCACTTACCTACGGTCTTGACCTATGACTTATGGTGTCTAGCTTAACCTTAGGAGTAGATAACCATTTTCCTTTCATAAATACTTCTTGCTACCGGTACATAAGCTTGGAAAAGGGGTTACTTCTTAGATGGCTAAAAGATATATATACGTTTCATTTTTAACGTGACTTGACCAACTATTACTTCACAAGTATCTAACTAAATTCTCTTTGTATCACAAGGGACTAACATGTTTTTAGCTTGTTGGTATTCATGTTAAAGAATTTAATCATTAATTACAACCTAGCTGTCCAAATTTCTCCCAACACTCATTATGTGAACATTTAAGCAATTCCAAAGCATATGGCAGTGGGTGTACAACCGCACAAGGCACAAACTAGAAATAGGGTACTACATGTGCTAAGATAGCCAAGAAAAGAACCACACCATCTATAATCTTGACAATGGGATTAACGATCTCTTTTCTATGCTTATAACATACTACATAACACCCAACCAAGTAGAATTGAGTACATAACTTTTATTATTGCTGTCCTATTTGTAAAGAAGTCCAAAGGAAACATGGAGCCAAAATCTAAGAGATGTGGCTGCACATTGACCCTTTATTTTTGCTGTCCACTTGTAAAATAGGACCAAGAATAGAGTGCTAACCTTTGTTTATAAAAGTCAGTCCTTTGGCATGCTACTAACCACTTCATATAATGCTACCCATGATTTTTTACAAGGGATAATAAATAAATAATAGAAATTACAGTGACAAATCTAAAATGAGAGATGTCGTTACCCTCTTTCTACACACGAATTTGACCCCTAGAAGGCAAGATATTAGTCTATATACTTTTAGAAATTTCAAATAACCTGTGGCAGCTCATTATGACCTAGAATGGCATTTTATAATCTCTTTTCCTTGAGACATTTTGTGAAACAGTTCTTGGTATTGACTAAGCTACTATTTACTTTATTTTTTTTCATACTTACAACAAATATTGTACCATTTTCTCTACTCACCCATACAACTAACTTTGAAATGAAATGCTAAGCTTGATAGAGGTTATTAGTGTGAATAAATAATAACATATAAATATATGAATATCATCCTCCCCTCTTATCCCTGTTGCAGCTGTGTGAAAAAGAAGAAAACACAACTCTAAGAAGCAGCAGAAGTAAATGGAAAAAGAACTACTAGAAAAGTGTCTATAGAGGTTGCAACAGTTGCCATGAATTTAAAATAAATTTCTGTACACATATTTACCTTCCCCCAACTCGTTTTTGGTTGAGACTATTATGCTGGTTAAGGTTTTTAAGGAAGAATATAAACCACAAATGATTAAATACATTATTTAAAATTTGTTCAAGCTAGACAAGCTGAAACCTATGAGTTTATGGAAGGAAGATAATTCAAATACTACATTTAAAATTCTATTCCATAATACCAACATTTGTAATCCCTTATGACAGTCCTACCAGCAAACAATGTAAAATTTATTTTCAAAGACAATGGGTAAAAGGGATAAACGTGTCCTTAAGCAAGAAAAATTCACTTCAGGAAGCTCACCCACAGCCAAACGACCTCCCAGTTCTGTTCTTTCCAAACGCCCCTCTGCTCTAAGAAAAAGACTCATCCAAAAATGCCTCCCCATGCCTCTTTATTTCGACTTCCCGTCCTTCCCAGTCTTGCCCCTCTCTTCTCTTCCTTGTTTGCAGAGTGCCGAGGGGACAAGATCTATTACAGTCAAATTCGCATTCAAGAGGGCCGACAAAATGATAAATATTTCTACCCTCCTCACCTTTTGGCCGTAGCATTCCTTCGAAACCCTACGCCCCTCTCAAATTTTGACTTCTGTGTTTTCTTCTTTGTTTTATTTATTTTTCCTAAGTTTCTTATATCCCTCCTCTTTTATGCAACACCTTGTTCTTTTATCATCGATTATTATTATTAGGGTTTTATAATAATTTAAATCAAATTATAGGTAATCATATTATTACTTATAATGATATTATTATTTATAATAATTTATTTCTTTAATCATTTAATATTCAATGTGTTAAATGGACATCAATAATATTAATAATTATTAATCTATAATTATAATTATTATAATACTTCCTTCAAAATTATTTATATAATCTATTTCACCATTACAAATTTTATTACCACTATTACAAACATCACCCCATAAGCTGAAACTCACAATGTGATCCTAGATAGGTATTACGGGAAAGACACATGTTGAATGAAAAGTGTTTAGAACTAATATGCACGAGGTAGCAGTTACCTAGTAGGATTCAAACTAGGACCCTTAACTCCACAAGCAACAAACGAGACTGACTAGGGATTGGATGAGTCTCGAGATTAATCAATGTTTCGGCAAGGTTGGCATAGAAATCATTTTCAATTTATGGATCCGCAGAGTCCACTCCACCATGCACCCTGTCATCTACGCACAAAACATTGTTTCTTGCAACATTCATAATTTAGTTAGTCCAGGTTAGATGAAATATGGCCAAATATATCTATATAGAAATTAAATGAAAACATAACTAGATTTCATATGCATACATCACTATTAACCATTAAAAATTCATTCACTTAAGAATACACACGCCCATACACTTACACACACGCATAGAGTTAATATTAAGTTTCAAGTTCCCACCCTAATCCAAATTACATCAGGACTATGAGGCCTTAGAATGGGTTCATACGGGATGTGACATGTAAATACTTTGCAATAACACACTCTAATAGAGGCTTGAATCTTGGTGACACAAATTTTAACATCACAATTTAATTATTATACTATACCATTACTGACATAGAACTGAGCTTTTAATTATGATTTTGTCTTTAATTTCATCCACAACCTTCAATATTAAAAAAACTGGCCAAACCAAAAAGATAGTGTAAAAAGCGTCAAATTCAAGCTATTGTTCTTAGCATGTCAATCTAAGATATAATTCATGCTAAGATATAATTTTAAAATATAAGGGCCAGGGCGGGCAGAGTGGAGATCTACATTATAGAGAAATTAAATAGAAGTCACCAGAAAACTATTACTCTCCTCCCTAGCTTAAGAGTTATAGGGATCTATTCATTTTATTTTAATGACTGCAATGTCTAACTAAAAGCCGGGGCCCTTATTTTATAAGTACAAATTCATTTTATTTCAGTAACTAACTACATTTTCCCAAAAATCCTATTCCCTAAAATCCTATTATTAGATAATTATATTTGAGTAGGGCCAAAAATGTCACTTATTATCTAGCGGCAATAGAGAGAGCTTCCCCCCTTTTTCCTTCGGAGAAACTTGGTGGCTTGACAGACTATAGTGACAGTATGAATGATCTGGAAGATTTTATTAACACTACTGGTTTCTTAGACTTGGAGTTAAAGGGAAATCCTTTTACGTGGTCGAACAACAGGAAGGTCACTCAACTTATTCAGGTTCAAATGGATAGGGTCCTTGTCTCTGCTGGCTGGGATATTGGTTGCAATGCCTCTCTTACCTCCCTCCCCAGGATCGTCTCTGATCATAATCCTATCATCCTTTAGTGGTCTAACAAACCTTTTTTGGGACCACACCCTTTTAGATTTGAGATAATGTGGATGTCTCACCATGATTTTAGAAAACTCATTGAGAATTGGTGGAGATACCCTGTTCAAGGCTCGGCTATGAATAGAATATCCCAAAAACTGGATCTTATTAGGAAAGAAGCCAAAGGTTGGTCCAAGGCAACTTTCGATGACTTTTTCAAAACTAAGAAGATGATCAAGGACAAGCTTGAGGGGTTCCAAAGGTTCATGGCCTCGGGTCATTCTCAGCAACCTGTTCATGTTGAAGAAGAAAACTAGAGGAAAAAGTGGAGGGATATTTTAAGTAAAGAAGAAATATATTGGAAGCAGAGATCAAGGATTCAATGGCTCAAGAAGGGTGACAGGAACTCTCCCTTTTTGCATAGGATGGCCATTAGACATAAAAAGAGGAATACCATCAAGTGTTTGATGAATGATTCTAATCAAGAAGTCAAGGAGGCTGATAAAATTAGAGAGGTTGTTGAAAAGTACTTTAGACTGATCTACTCGGACACTGACACCCCCCCTCTGAAGATCTTCAGATGAGGCTCCTGGGTCACCTCCCACTTGGTATCAGTGAGTCTGATAATCGTCAACTCTGTGCCCCTATGACTGAGGATGAGGTTCGGACTGCTGTGTTTGCTATGGGCACCTATAAGGCCCTAGGACCGGATGGTTTCCCTCCAACCTTCTTTCAAGAATATTGGGACATTGTCAACTATGATATTACTATGGTTGTTAAAGAAATCTTTAGGACTGGTAAATTGTTAAAGAAATTAAACAATACTTTCATTGTGCTTGTTCCTAAAGTGCAGGATCCTATACACATGACTGACTTCAGACCTATAAGTCTTTGTAACACGGTCTACAAAATCTTTTCCAAAGTCTTTGTCAACCGTTTGAAGCCACTTTTAGACAAAATTATCAGTAGATGTTAGAATGGGTTTGTGCCAGGAAGGCAAATCCTGGATGCTGCTATTATGACTCATGAAATAATTCATTCTATGGAGAAAAGCAAGAACCAAGGTATGGCTTTTAAACTTGACATTTCCAAAGCCTATGATAGGGTCAGATGGAAGTTTTTGTATTCTGTCCTTGCTAAGCTTGGCTTTAATGATAGAGTGATTGGTACATTAGGGAGTGTGTGGAATATTTTCAGTATTCGGTGCTTGTCAATGGGATCCCCTGGGGTTCCTTTAAAGCTGGTAAAGGACTTAGGCAGGGGGATCCCCTCTCTCCCTACCTATTCATCATGGTGGATAAGGTTTTGGGAAGGAATTTTCTTTCCTTGCTCAACTCAGGGAAAATTCAGAGGATTAGACCTACCTCCACCCTTCCTCCCTTCGTTCTCCAACAATTTGTTGATGACACGTTTCTTTTTGGAAAGTCCTCTGTGATTGAAACTAGAGAATGAAAATTCTTCCTATAAGATTATGCTTGTGCTTCTATCCAATGTATAAATTATAACAAAAGCAGTGTCTATTTCTTCAACACGAAAGCTGATCTCCAAGCTAAGATCTTAGTCATCCTGGGTTTCCTGAGTGCTTCTCTTCTGGGTATCTACTTGGGCCTACCACTTACTGTTAAGGAGGTTTCACACAACTTTTGGAATGGTATTCTGGAGAGAATGCAAAAGAAACTTGCCGGTTGGAAAGGCCAGCTTCTTAGTAATGCTGGTAAACTCCAACTTCTTAAAGCCTCCCTTCAAGGTATTCAAGTCTACTTTTTCTCTCTCTTTAAGATTTCAAGTTCCATGGCTGAAAAGTTAGAAATAATTCAAAGATCCTTTATCTAGTCGGGAATGGAGGAAAAGAAAAGACTGGCCTTGGTTAATTGGGACACTGTCTGTCACCCCAAATGTCAAGGGGGCCTGGGGATCAGGAAGATTACTAATTTGAACAAAGCCATCATTGCCAAGATTGGCTGGAGCTTGATTCAGGAAAGGACAGAATGGTGTAATATAATGAAGGCTAAATACCTTAATCAGAGACATTTTTTTAGAGCTTTGGACCTGATTGACCTCCCTCCGGGATCCAAGATTTGGAACAATATCCTTAAGAGTAGATCCCTCTTGAAGGAAGGGGTCAGATGGTAAATAGGTAATGGGAGATCAATTAGGTTCTGGGAGGATAGCTGGATTGGGAGAAAACCCCTTGCTGACAGTCACTTTAATATATTAAGGGATCACGCTGAAAACCTCTTTGGTACTTACATTTATGATTATACCTCACCCAGAGCCAGATGGAAAATTCTGAAGTTGTCTTTCTTACAATGGCCTAACCTTCTGCCAAAGGTTATGGAGCTTCAAGAACTTTTGAAAACGGCTAGACTCCCTCTATTTCCCAAGGAGGACATAATTTTCTAGTCTGAGAATCACTCTGGGGAGTTCACTGTTAAGTTTGTTTATCTGCTGCTTCTCAGGTTTGGTGGTGATGAGCAGTGCTGGAGAAAGGTTTGGCTTCATCAACTTATCCCTAAAATAAACTTCTTCTGGTGGACCTCCATCCATGGAAATTTTTTAACTATTGATAACCTTGTCAAGAGGGGTTTTCAATTCCCTAATTGGTGTACTCTTTGTAGAAAGGAAGAAGAAACCATCCCCCATCTTTTTATTCATTGCCAGTTCACTTCCTTGGTTTGGAAGAATGTTTTGTAGAGACTGAACATCTCTTGGGTCTTTAATAGAGTTATCCACCAATTCATCTTAAATTGGAAATGCCCCTCCAATCATCCCTCAATTAAATTGCTCTGGCAACTTATTCCACCCCACATCTGTTGGTGCTTGTGGAAAGAAAGAAATAACAGGATTTTCAGAGAAAAGGCAAACAATGTGGATGGTCTATTGATAATCCTTAATAAGTTGCTCATGGATAATATCTCAACATGCAAATGGAAGAAGCCTATTAATCCCCCGACTGCTTGGGATAGAAACATTGCTACTGCCTGGAATTTACCCAATGAGATCCTGAGATTTGACAGCTCCAAATCAATTATCAAGAAGCATACTAGATGGAGAAACCCTAAACTGCCTTGGGTTAAGCTTAACTTTGATGGGGCGGCTAGGGGAGGGATGTCAGCTACTGGAGGCATAATCAGGGACCATTCTGGCAGCTTGGTTGCTGCCTATGCGGGGAATTGGAGCAATCATACTAGTAATCAGGCTAAGGGCATGGCTCTCCTCTGGGGTCTTAAGATTGCGTTGTCAATTGGTGCCAAGACTTTGGAAATCAAAGGGGACTCAATGCTAATTGTGGAAGCCACTAAAGGAAAGATGAAAGTGGGATGGTCCCTTAAAGGTATTCTGGAGGACATTTTCCCTCTTCTAAATGCTCTTCATGACTTTTCTATCCAACACGTCTTCAGAGAAGGGAATGCGACTGCTGACAGCCTCGCGGCGGCGGGTCTTGATATTGAAGGGTTTAGGTGTTGGTGAAATGAGGTTTCTTTTCCCCCCTTGGCTCTAGTGTGTTTAAAGGAAGATCTCAAACATTTAAATGATGAGTCTTAGATGGTGCTTACTTATTTTTTCTAGGCTCCTTCTAACTTTGGTTGGTTTTTCTGGCGGGAGTGGGCTTTTGAATAATTGGCCGTTATGTGAGGTGATGGGCCTCATATGTGGGTTCGCTGGCTTGTACGACCTCTTGTGGGATGGTGATATGGCAAATCTTCCTATCCCCACTGGACGATGGCGTCATTATTTTTTGAACCCCTTAAACTTTTGTGATCAAAATTTTAAGCTTGCAGATTTCATGAGATTTTTTGTCATGGCTAAGTACTATGCCAATATCATGCCCTTACTTGATGTGGGTGATTCGTACGAGGGAGCTATTGCCCTTGTGTGGATTGTGAGAAGTCACATTTATTGTCTCTATTTTCGACTGTCATGGTCACTTTGTGCTGACTTGTTTCCTATCGATGCTTCTAGAATTGACTACCAACTCTTCTGCCCTGGTTCCCCTATTCTGGTTGTCAGCGTCTTTGGTGCGGGCTCTATGGGTGGGGACAGAGTGCGTGTGGAGCCGGACAGGTGTGACGAGGGGAAAGCGGATGCCACTATTTGGAACATCTGTAAAGAGGGCAGAATTATGCAGTACATGGAGGCCATGACTAGTCACGATGAGGGCTTGTCTCACAAATTTGTCACCTCGTGGAAGGAGGGTAGGGTCACCATTGGTGGAATTTCCTTCGAAGTTTCTGAGGAGGTCATTGCTAGAGTTACTAGGCTCTTGAATAGTGGCCGCACTTGGAAGAAAACTATGAAAGTTCCAGACCAGGTAAGTCTGAATCAATTTTTTCACAGTGATGAGAAACCTGTCAAGTTGCAGGGTGGCTTTGACTGTGAGGCGCTGCCGGAGCCATGGGATAAAGTCAGTTTGGTGATAATGAAATATTTCACATTGGAAGGAAGGTATGGGGTCTGCTACTATTACCACTTTAATTTCCTCAACCATCTTAGGAACCATCTGTATATTTCTATTCCTTTCTTCCTGTATCATGCCCTTGACAACACTGTGGCTGAATTTAATGAAGCCACTAATTCCGGAAATAATTATACTATCCTTCACCAGGGCCTTATATCTAGGCTTTATCATTTCCATATGGCACTTTTCCCTACTCGACCTATCACTATGCAAGAAGTTCTGTCTCTCCCTGCTCTTGACGAAACACCGGTTTCGTCCACTCCCCCCTCTGCTAGTATTTTGGACACGTCGGGCCCAAGCAAGAAAAAATGCCTCAAGAATCCTTCCTTGAAAGCCCATCCCCATGGCACTTCCCCTGGTATGGGCCCGGAGGATACAGGTAGGGAAATAAAGAGGCCTGCCCCTACCCCATGCCCTAAGGCGAAAGCCTCTAAAAAGGCTAAAGTCTGCCATCAAATTGACTCTGATGTTGAGATCACTGAGGAAACTAACACCCCCCATCATTCTCATAGACTAGTTTGTAAGCAGGACAAGATTGGAATCCTTAAGGAAGCCTCTGATTCGGACAAGGATCTAGAGAGTCATGATGAAAGCCACGAGGAAATGGTGGCGGGAGGAGAAGGCCGGTCGGTGTCGGTGAACAGTGAGTCTCATGTGTCAGAAATTTTAAAGAAGGGCCCTTCTGGTGATAATGTGCTGGAAATTACCCCCCGGTCCTCTGATACAGTTAAAGGAAAAGCTCCCTTGAAGGATGATCACAAGGAAAAAGACCAAGATTGGGAACATGTTGGCTTGCTAAAGGGGAGATTGGAGAGGCTAGAAAAGAAGGTCTAGGAGGTGACCCAATTTGCCCTGAGGGTCATGCATAGGTCGACAACCAATCTCTGTTTGCTACAGAAGGACAAGTCCGTGGAAGATGCTGAACTTGATGCTGATTTCAAGGAGCTGCTCGAGTTCCTCACGACAGATTGAGCGACTACCTTACATGATTTGCCTGGCAGGAAGGATAAAAATTAGGCCGCTGGGCCTATTTGTTCTTGTTTATTTTATGTCTTGTTGTTTGTTTTTTCCACTAAACTTGATGGGCCCCTAGTGGTCTTTGGACTTATTTGGCTGGTTTCATGCTTGCATGTTGAACCTTGTCATCTTACGTATACTATTACTTTTTGTTTTTGATGATGTACTATGAGTGATGGCTTTCTCTCTCCTGTCACTGTGCTGTTAGTGTGCTTTTGATGGATGGCCTTTGGTGCCTTGTTCTTATGGGTCAGCACCCTTGTTTTGCTGCTTTATATTTCAAAAACAGAGAGAGCTTGGAAGATGATCAACCAAACTCCTTACATATTCTTTCCTAAAACTCAAAAACACATGTTTCATATCCTCCAACAATAATTACAAAAGCTATTCCTCAAATGGCATGCTATACAAGCATACTTCTTTCATAGCTTTTGTTGTTTGTTAGGTTTATTCATTCTAAATATATGAATCAAATGTTCTCATGTATCTGGTCAAATTTGCGTCTTTTATATGATTAATTGTGTTGGATATTGTTTTCAAGTCTTAGCTCCTGTTATATTGACAAAGGATATGGGTTTGAAATAAATGTAATTGCATCTCCTACAATAGTCTTGAAAATTGGAGGGTCATTTATTGTGTTGAAATACCTCTTTTACATGGGAAAAATATCTCTTTTACATAGGAAGACAATTTTTGCATATGCTTTGTCTTTACTAGATGTCAAGGTCTTTCATATGCTTTTTCTCTTAACATATGGGAATATTATTGAGTAAAGCCAATCTTTCTTTTAGAAGTTTGTTAAAGAATGGAGCTTTTTATTGTATCATGTTTGTTTTCAATTTTTGGATTTTTTTTTTTTGACTAGAAGGGAATTGGTTCATATGATGTGTGAAAAAGGAAAATGCTTGAAGATAAAGTTCAATATGATCAAGAGAAGAGAAGGAACCAACATTTGTAATAATGATTGAGAGAAACCATAGACTTTAAGATAATCGACTAAAATGAGATCTAAGCCTATTTTTATAGTCTTGAAAATATGGAACTCTCAAATGCCTTACCTTCTACTAAAACCACATCCAAACTGGTTAGGCCTGAATGCCATCACCTTGGGCTATATTTGAAGTATTAGATAGATATTAACATCAAATTTATTGCTACAACTCAATATGTTTAACTTGAAATACCAATAGCAAGAAAAGGCACAAATGAAGTGTAGGACTATTAAATCAAGAACAATGAATTAACTCTCAACAAAAATTCATGCAACTTGAGATTCTTTTTTGAGATCGTCATGTTTTGAATGTATATGAGTATCTTAATCATTTTTTCATCTACAATGTTTTAATTATAAAATTAGAAATATAAAATAGCATATAGGGGAGAGGACCCAATAGTTGTGCACCCTAACTTTGTGCTTCTAATTATCCTACGTGGAAATTTCAAATCACTCCCAATTTTTTGCAGCAGCTTACTTGGCAAGTCCCCTACTTATAATTTTTTGTTTCAAGGCCACATCATCAAAAATGATGCCACATCAGCATGCTTTTTGTCAAGGTGTCCAAAAAATCCCAAAAAAAGGTGAGACCAATACTTGTGCATTCACATCATGGGTAGTTGAGCGCTAATGTGGCATCACATGATTGGTTGATTTTTAGATCAAAGGAATACATTTAGTTTAATTATGGGTAGTCAAGTCACAACTATTGAGCATTATATAAACAACTACTATCACAACTATTGGGCATTATATAAACTCCTACAGTAGCATATACGGAATCAAGTTGGAGAATAACTCCTTTTACTTGCAATAGAAGACAGAAGGCAGATTGGACATATTCGTCTTCAAGATTGATGGTGAAATTAGGTTTGATAGATAGACGGGCATTACCACCTTTTTCTTCATCAGAGGATTTAACTAAGCGACCTCTAAATTGTCCTATGACGGCTTGGTCTCAAATTGTACATAATGACCTAAGATCTAGACTAGCAAGCCTACGAATTTGCATTCGGGGTTGTTCAGACATAAATTGTCTAGAGGGTGTTGGTAGATCTTGGAACTTAGGTTGAGACTGGTTTACATGTAAACATATATTCAGATTCTGATCATCCAGATCGCTCAAAGCGCAGGAGAGAGCATAATTCTGATATAACTTACAGACTCTTTCTAGACCCTAGACTCTTTTAAAACTTAAGAACTCGCTCCGAGATTGTCTGTCAAGATAGGCATCTTCGGGGTCTTCTTATAGGAAGAAATTGGTTCCACCGAAGCTGATCTTTTACCTTCTTTTTTATAAATTTTGAGTTTCGTCGTTTGGAAGAGGGACACGTAGAAGGAATCTTATCCATAGCAGGACCCACAGGGTTAGAGCGTGAACTTGGATAAGATTCGACCGACAAACTTTTCCGTAGCCATGTGATAAGTGGCATAAACAGGAAAAGTAGACAACCATGATTAAGACACATGCAACGTACATGTCAACTTTACACCCAAAAGTCACTATGGGGATCATGCTTTTGATCATGAGAGCATCTTCTCGTACGCACACTTTTGGTAGTGTGTTCACGGATTTGTCAGAATGAGTTGTCTCTCATCTTTACTTTATTAAAGGTAAAGTAAACTAAATCTTGTGATGGACATACCCCATCACTAGTTCACAGCACAGACAAGCCCATGTGCTAACTATCATAATGGTACTGGATTCAATAATTCATTAGGTAACTCTTGATAAACTCGAGCCCAATCATCGTCCCTTGGATTAAAGGCATGGTCAATTTGGACTACATAGTCCTGAGAATAAGCTCGATCTAGTTCAACTCTTTTTTCTAGTAATGCTGGTTTAAGCTTGATCTCCATATCTTCGATTATTACTTCAGGTCTCCATCTCGCTTCAAGAGGGTATAATTCAATTCTTGGGAAATTATATCCTGTTCTAGGATAATGTGTCAAATATTGTACCATGCAATCAGTCATAGTCCTTTTGAACTGTGGGTATAACAAATCTAAGAATTCTTCCATATCTGGATTAAATCTGGCTTCTATTAAATCAGTATAGTCTTCAAATGTATCTTGATCAAAACTAATTCTGGTAATAAAACCAAATTTCAGATTTTTCAAAATATTCATTTTACTCTGTTTTGACCAATTCATACCAAACAAACCTTTGATGTGTACTTGGATTGAATTGTTTCCACACCAATATCTGATAGGAGCATGATTTAGTCCTATGGATTCTCTGAAATCTTCATCTTCATCTGAATCAATTAATCCTTGTGCATGGTGATAATTGATCTGATTTCTGATATTTGAAAGCCATTTATTTAAGAAGTAAGATTCCAACAAGATTAGAACAATTTCTTTTGGAAGGGATGGAAGACTAATATTACCAGGATTTATCATGTACATGCCAGTACCATCCGGCCTAAACCAATCTGGATCATTAAATTCTAGATCTGAATATATAGATCCTGCAAGTTCTCTTGTCAGAGTATCTGCTAATGGATTATTTTCTCCTTTTATCCATTCAATCTCAAAATCATAGCTGAGAAATTCAAAATACCATCTTGCAATTCTACCTTGAGCTATATCTTTATTTGGTTTTTTCTTGAGCAGGCTCCTCATAGCTTGACTATCTGTTCTTACAGTGAATTTTACTGGCTTTAGGAAAATTTTAAGCTTTTCTATACCTTTTTTGACTGCCAATATTTCCTTTTCATAAATGTGATATCGGCTTTCAGTATCTGTGAAAGTACCATAATGATAGCCGCAGATATCCCTTTTGCCATTTCCCTCTTCTTGAATTAACACATCATACCAAGTTGTGTCAGAAGCATCAGTATATAAATATAAAGGTAAATCATTAGAAGGGGTTTGTAAAGAGGGAAAATGTTGGCATTTTGATTTTATCCTTTGGACAGCTTCTATAGCTTTTAATGACCATTCTTCTGCTTCTTCTTTCAAGTGTGACTGGATGGCTTTTCTATCCTCAGCAAGTCCTTTATAGAAGGGCGAAACATAATTTAAACATCCAAGAAATCTCTGAATTTGTTTTTTTATCTTGGAGAATATCTGGAAATTCCTGAATGCACTGAAGGATGTGAGGCTGAAGTTGTACTCTGCCATTTTTCAAGGAAATCAATCTGGCTTTCTCCAATTACCATCTTCTTTGCTGTGAGGCATATCCCATGTTTTCTTAGTGCTGCATAAAGTGCTTCAAGGTGCTGCAAATGGTTAGTAATAGAGTCAGAAAATATAAGAATGTCATCAATATAAACAGCACAAAAATCTTTAAGATGCCTTAAGGCCTGGTCCATTCTTCACTGAAAATATGCTGGAGTAGTACATAATCCAAAAGGCATTACATTCCATTCATACAATCCTTGTTGTACTGAGAATGTTGTTTTATATCTATCTAATTCTTTGACCTTAATTTTCCAGAATCCTGACTTGCAATCAAATTTGGAAAAAACTTTCTTGTTAGCAACCCTTCGTATTAAATCAGAACTATGAGGAATGGGATAGTTGAAAGGAAGAATGATATCATTAAGTGGTTTGTAATTGATACAAAGCCTTTTTTTACCTCTGACTTGTTTAGCCCTCTTATTCACCAAGAATGCTGGACAAGCAAATGGGATTTTACTCGGCCTGATGAATTGCCCATCTAACAATTCTTTAAGTTGCTCATCCATTTATTTTCTTTATGTAGGACTCATGAGATAGGCAGGTTCATGGGGCATGATTGACATGCATTCGGGTCTAATCTGTATTTCACATTCTTCATGATCCCAAGACCAAAATTGTAACGGGTTGAGACTGCAACAGTCTGTCTCAAATCTTTGTCTAATTTCTCTGAATACATTTGTTATTTCTTCTGCCATTTCTTTGCTGGATTCTTGTTTATTTTGCTTCTTTCCATTGTCAAATTTATGATTGACTATCTTTAATGCTGGGATTTCAATCTGACCCTCTTCATGTCTCAATGAAATTTTATGTTTCCAAAATTGAAGGGGCTCATATTTTGTTAAGAACAAGAATCCTAGCAAAACATCATCTTCCAATTCATTATATTCAATGAAATCAGTGACAAACATTTTTCCCATTATTTCTATGTGTACATCTTGTGCATACCTGCCCATCTGAATTCTTTCTCCATTTATTGCATAACTGTGTGGAAGGTCTGGTCGATGCTTCCAGAAATCTGGAGGAATTGCATTGGTTTTTGCCAAAGATCGAGAAGAACCTGTATCAACAAATGCATCTAATGGAATCTTTTTATATCCTGGAAAACATAAATTTATTCTGACATAGTTACCATTGTTGGAGAGCAATAATGAACAAGTTTTTTCATATGTCTTTTCAATCAGACTATTTCCACTGCTGCTGCTAATTTCTTCGTCTTCTTTTTCAGACTCAACTTGGTGGTCTGCTTTGAACAAAATGTCTTTAATTTCCCCTACTTCTGCAGAAAGATTTCTGATTTCTTTTTGTTGAGTCTTAAGCAATCTTTTTAACTCAGCAATATCATCCATAAGAATGTCAAATTTTTTAAAGATTGCAATAACATCAGTATCAGTAGTGGAAGATTTTTGTTTTGAAGAAGTCTTTGAAGACGAGGATTCATTTTTCTTTTGCCATGGAGGCACTTTGTAGCCATGGTCAATATCTCTTTCAACCCCTTTGGAGGGTTTTGTCTGCAACCGTAACCATTTCTCCACTTCCCCTTTATCTGATTCTAAACTTTTGAGTTTTGCCAAATGCTGGTGAACAACCTTCTTTCTTTCTTCTTTAGTTCCTGCCAGTTTATAAGGATCCTTGGATTTTTCTATCTGTATTTTGACTTGCAAATCTTTTAATGTATCTTTGAGGAGAGAAGTGAGGAAATCCTCATCTAGATCGGAACTCTCTGGTTTTGGATCAGAAATATTTTGCAGGTGTCTATATCGATCCTTAACATCTTTAAATTTTAACATAAAACTAGATTCAGGAACTTTTTCAACTAACTCATAAAATTCATTAGAATTTTCTGAAAGATTGCTACTATCAATGACTTCCCATCTTGGATTATCATATTAAAAAATGGCATAAATTTTTGTACCAAGATTTAATTTTTTGGGACAGTTAGTAGCATAGTGGGGCCCTTTGCAAATAAAACATTTGATACCTCTAGGGGCCTTATTATTCCTTTTCCTCAGTAAGTATGGTGGTGTCTGTTTAGACCATTTTCTTTTCTTATAGGGGATTGCCCTATATTTCATTTTATAACCATGCTTACCATGCTTGCTGCGCCTGAATGTGTATTCTCCTTCATGATATTTTTTGCGAGAACACCTCTTACATCTGCATTTTCGGCCACAACTACTTCTTTTGAACTGTTTCAGCTGCTGAAAGTCTTTGAGCTGATTTATTGGAGGGAGATCGCAAAATTCTTTTAAGTTGCATGTATAATTGTATTCTTCCTTGTTGAGCTGCAAAGCTCCTAATAAACATTGTTTTTCCAACTTATATCTAATCAATCTTTTTATAGTTGGAAAACTCACATCATCAAGCTGCTTATGTTCTTTTCTAATAAGATAATCTTGTGCCCAAGCACCCAAACCACATGGAAGAGAATTCAGATAATATTGTTTTGTGGTTAGATCATGCATCTTATCAGCTGCAACCATGTAGGATTCAAACATACAATTGTATTCATCAAACTTAGCTAAATTTTTTAGCTTCATTGATTGCAGAATTTTATTTGCTTCCAATGTTTGGTTAGAAATATCATCACAAAATAAATCTGTTAATAACCATTTGAATTCATCAAAGCCAGCTTGGAAAATATCATCTTTACCCAAATTTTTTGGATCCACAAGAATTGGATCTGAAGAATTTGTAGGAATATTTTTGGGCATGGGTCCAATATCTGGTACATTATTCCACCAGTTTCTCAATTTTCCAGACATAAGCCTGACTGCATAAAGAACCTTAGCCGGTTCAGTCCATGTACCACTTCTTTCAAACATATTTTCTAATGTATCAGTCCAGGTACATATGGCTTCATAAGGGTTGACCAAATTATCTATATTTAAAATGTAACCACTAGAAGCATATGGTCTCAATTGTTCAGGTCGCAAATTTTTAGACAGTGGTTCTTGCATCTCAATAGCCATAGTAAGATTCTTCAGTGATTCCCAGGGTTCTTTTCCTTCAATTTGGTTATATTGGGAAAAATCTAAATTTATTTTTTCAAACTTACTATAATCAGAATCAAAATCACTACTACTATCAGAAACAACTAAAGTATTTACATTAGAAGATTCATCATTTGACTCTTTATTTAAATAACTAGGCTCATCCATGTATACTGGTTCTGGCTGCTCCTGTTTTACTCCTAGCTCTTCAAGCCAATCTTTCAATTGTTCTTCTTTGTTGACTAGACTATGTTCCTTAATTTTGGGCATAGGAACATGTAGTGTTGGCGTATGAGAAGGTCTTCGAGAGTTTGAAGCTTTATCTTCTACACTATGAAAGGGTTTTCGTCTCTGGATAAATACCTTCTTTGGCTTAGGAGGTTCTGCAGATTTTCCTTTCTTTTCTCTGTCTTCCTCTTCAGAACTATCCTTACCAGTTTGGGATACTCTTATCTTCTTTGTAAGTATCTTGATCTTTTCAAGTTTTTTAACAACAGAATCCAAAAGAGTCTTATTTTCTACATCATTAACTTTTCTGGCAAACTCAAAATCCTGTTGATTGTCATAAAGATGTGTAAGGTAGTTATCTTGATGTTGTTGTGTGGAGATAACTGTCTTCACACTTTTATGAGCTTCTTTAACATCATAGCTCACACCAGAAATATCATTAGACAGAGTAGAGCAATAGTGTTCACAATTTTTTGCAGAAGTAAAAATCTTTTCTTGAACTTCTATAGCAATATCAATTTTATTTACAGCTTCTAATCCTAAATCAGCAGAAAATCTAATGTCGACTGCCATGTCATCAATTTGTAATAATGATTGAGAGAAACCATAGACTTTAAGATAATCGACTAAAATGAGATCTAAGCCTATTTTTATAGTCTTGAAAATATGGAACTCTCAAATGCCTTACCTTCTACTAAAACCACATCCAAACTGGTTAGGCCTGAATGCCAACACCTTGGGCTATATTTGAAGTATTAGATAGATATTAACATCAACTTTATTGCTACAAATCAATATGTTTAACTTGAAATACCAATAGCAAGAAAAGGCACAAATGAAGTGTAGGACTATTAAATCAAGAACAATGAATTAACTCTCAACAAAAAATCATGCAACTTGAGATTCTTTTTTGAGATCGTCATGTTTTGAATGTATATGAGTATCTTAATCATTTTGTCATCTACAATGTTTTAATTATAAAATTAGAAATATAAAATAGCATATAGGGGAGAGGACCCAATAGTTGTGCACCCTAACTTTGTGCTTCTAATTATCCTACGTGGAAATTTCAAATCACTCCCAATTTTTTGCAGCAGTTTACTTGGCAAGTCCCCTGCTTATAATTTTTTGTTTCAAGGCCACATCATCAAATATGATGCCACATCAGCATGCTTTTTGTCAAGGTGTCAAAAAAGTGAGACCAATACTTGTGCATTCACATCATGGGTAGTTGAGCACTAATGTGGCATCACATGATTGGTTGCTTTTTAGATCAAAGGAATACATTTTGTTTAATTATGGGTAGTCAAGTCACAACTATTGAGCATTATATAAACAACTACTATCACAACTATTGGGCATTATATAAACTACTACTATCACAACTATTGAAACATGCTCAACTACTGGGTCCTCTCCCCTACTTGTTGGTTTTTCAAAATTCTATGTTGAGCTTCATTATTCGATGATAATTTGGACACATTGATGATTTCAAAAATTGCATATGAACTCTTTTGTTGATGATTCTTGACGAAAACTGTAACACTCAACTTTGCTATATCACCATACTCAAACACAAATTACATGGGCAAATCCTTTGCCATAGCCAATGACAGATCGAATTGACAATTTCATTTGTCAATTTAAAAATCCATTTTGAAATTCATAAAATTGTTGAAGGCAAATTCAATTGTCTTCAAACCGTCAAACACTCCATAAATTTAAATAGTTACCACCGTCAAATTCAAACTCATTTATGCATTCCACAGGCAATATATAGTCTGCAAATATCAAATTTATTTACAGTTTCTTTTAATTCTCCCTGCTGCTCCATATTGCGCCCTCATTCTTTTCTCTCTTTGCATTTGTATGGCTCATTCCCTTCTCCTTTAGCTGCGCACACACTACTCCATTATGCCAATCTACATTTTTTTGTTTGCTTGGCGGCCTCCTCTAACATTCCCAATTTGCCATCTCTGCGCAACCCCTCCAATTTGCCTTTCATATGTTTTCATTTTAAAATTTTCAAAGGTCTCTTTTTTCCCTCCGGATGATGTGCTTGCCATTTTATCCCCCTGCGATGGCTTTCTTCCCCCTCTATCTATCTTCTTGCTCTGCCATAAATTAATTGTTACTCCTTATGGGGCGCGGCCTCTCTCTGTCTGCCCTTTCCGACTTGTCTCCTGTTTCCACGACCTGTCCTATGTTCTTCTTTGTTTGCGTGGTCTTTTTATCTCCCCCTGCATTTGATTTGCAGTTTTAAAATTTAAAATGCCATCTTAGGTGGTGTGACCCCTCATTCTCCAACCATCTGTGACCCTTCCAATTCTCTGTGCCATCTCTATTTCAACGCCTTATCTGTTCTTTTTATTTAAAATAGCTAAAAATGAAATTTTAACATTTTAATTATTTTTCTGATAAGACCAACAAAAACCATCGCCTTAAAAATCAATTTGGTCTGTAAACAATTTATAGGAATTGCCTGGAACTCAATGGATAGATGTTACATTTCATTACCATAATTGTCAATAGACATCACATCTTCTAAATGTATAACAAAATATGATATTTTTGTTAATCAATGACAAAAACGTCATTTAACCACCTCCACATTCAACCACCAAAATTGAATTAAACTGCATTCTGAAAATGAAAACCAAAATCAAACAACAAAACCAAACTGAAATATTTTTGAGTAATGAGGATTGCCATATGCCCGGGATGCCTTGCATCAATTCTCTACCCAATTCATACAAAATTCTATGTTGGGCATCATCATTCTATGATAGCTTGGACATATTGATTATTTCATTGATTGCATATGTGCTCTTTTACTAATGATTATCTACTCAGTCCTTGCCAAATACTATGTTGGGCTTCACCATTCTATGATAGCTTGGACAAATTGTTATTTAAAAAATTGCATGTATGTTCTTTTGTTGATGATTCTCTACTTAGTCCTTACTAATGTTTTTGTTGTTTTGCATTTGTTTCAGTAATTTCCTTGTAATGTGTGCACATCTTTCCTATAGTCCCGTGATAGAGAAGAGGAAAAGAAGGCGCAAGAGGCCTCAAATTTCTCTTACAATCCAAAAGCATATGGAATTGGTGGTTCAACAATAATTGCCATGACTCGAAGAAAAATATCACAAATAAAAATGTCAAGATCCCATCACATGTAAAGACACTTAAAGCATCAATTTCCTTCATTGCTAATTATGCATGCCACTAGTCATATTTTTATCACTAAGGATTACTTTGATCTACTAGTTAAATTCTCATAGTTCGTCAATATTGTTTTATTTTATTTATCAATACCTACTTACCTCAATCAATATGTTTACCCTCTATCAATATGTTTTTATTGTTTTGCATTGTCCCATGATGGAGAAGAGGAAAATAAGGTGCAAGAGGCCTCAAATTTCTCTGACAATCCAAAAGCATATGGAATTGGTGGTTCAACAATAATTGCCATGACTTGAAGAAAAAAATGACAAATACAAATGCTAAGATCCCATCACATGCAAAGGCATTTAAAACATCAATTTCATTCATTGCTAATTATGCATGGCATTAGTCATAGTTTTATCACGAAGGATTACTTTGACTTGAGTATGTGCAGGATCATCATGAAAAAAACAGGCCCTTAAGTGGCAATGAAAATTTAGAAAAATCAGAGTTAGGCAACTTGACGTAAAATTTTGAATAAGTTATCTATATTATTTCAAAAATATGTAAGAATAGAATCTATGGAAAATTGAATGTAGTTTCTAAACTACTAGGTTTATTTGAAAAAAAATCTATTTGGTGAAAATTTGAAATTTCAATGTAGTAGTACTTAAATTTGGGAAAAAATAAGAAGTAAGTTTAAATGACCACCCTAACCACAATAAAATGATAATATTTTTTATAAGATTTTAGATATAAGTAGAGGACTCATGTCGATGTGATGCATATTTTTGTTATTTTTTTTCAAGTAAATAATTAATTATAATTTTTATTACAACTTTTAAAAATATAAAACTTCATTATGTCGACCACCTTAACTTGGTCAAAACTTCATGAAATTTTTTTTTTTAATCCTATAGTATGCGAAGCATAAAATGTGACACATATTTTGGATTCAAAAAATGTGATACCGTTTGAAAGCTATAGATGTTTTTCAATTAGCCTATCAATCAGGGACTTTAGTCATAATTCTAATAGAAAATGAATAATAATAATTTATTAAATTCAAAGTAAAACATAATTTATATTGGTGGAAATCTGAGAACTTCCTTTAGAAACCCTTTTCGTTTCATCAATTTTGGGTAAAAAAAAGTTGTCAGCCACATAGGCGAAGTCTAAAAAAGCAAGGTAAATTGTTAAACATGTTTTTTGTGTTGACTTCTTAGGATTGGCATGTCTTAGCCAAATTCCAAAGCAAGCCAGGCTAACTCTAGGTAATAAGGTTTGTGTTAGAAATGTCCGGATATCCGATTTGAATCGGATATCAATTTATTATATATGATTTTAAAAATGTTATCTGATTTATAATATATGATTTAAAAATGCAATAAATAATATCTAGTTTAGAATATACAATATAGTTTATAATTTAATATATAATATACAATTTATGATAATCTCTTCTGAGAATTATGTTTAATATATAATATATTATATTATTATGTATAATATTTAAATATATTTCTATATTTTTAGTTAATGTATAAATATTTATATATATATTACTAATATATAAAATATTATACAACTAATTAATATTACTAATATATAAAATATTTAAATATTATCTCTTTCCCTCTCTCTCTCCCTCTCTCTCTCTCCCAAGTCTTTCACTCAATCACTCCTATCTCTCTCCCTCTACCTCCTATCTCTCTCCCACTCCCTCTCTTTCCAGAGCTCCCTCTATCTCTCTCCCTCTACCCTTAACCCTAAACCCTAAACCCTCTACCCTCTCTCTCTCCTACTTTTCCTCTCTTGGGTCTCTCTCTCCCTCCCTCACTCCTCCCTCTATATCTCTCCCTCTACCCTTAACCCTTAAACCCTCTACCCTCTACCCTTAGCCCCCCCTCTCTCTCTCTCTCTATATATATATATATCTCCATCTACCCTTAACCCTTAAACCCTCTACCCTCTACCATTAACCCTATATACCCTCTATCTCTCTTCCACTCCCTTGCTCTCTCTCAAGTCTCTCCCTCCTACCCCCTCTCCCTCTCTCAGGTCTCTCTTAGAATTACTCCCTCTCTCTTTCCCCTCTACCCTCAACCCTTAAACCCTCTACCCTCTACCCCATCCTCTCTCTCTCTCCCTCTCCCTCCTACCCCCTCTCCCTCTCTCAGGTTTCTCTCTCTCTCACTCACTCCCTCTATATCTCTCCCCTCTACCTTTAACCCTAAACCCTAAACCCTTAAACCCTAAACCATTATAACCCTCTACCCTCTACCATCAACCCTATACCTTCTATCTCTTTCCCACTCCCTCTCTCTCTCTCTCTCACAAGTCTCTCACTCAATCACTCCTATCTCTCTCCCTTGTCCCCTTAACCCTCTACCCTCTATCTCTCTCCCACTCCCTCCCTCCCTATCTTTTACTGACTCCATCTATCTCTCTCCCCTCTACCCTTAACCCTAAACCATAAACACTTAACACTTAACCCTCTACCCTCTACTCTCTCTCTCTCTCTCAAGTCTCTCCCTCGTACCCCCTCTCCCCTCTACCCTTAACCCTTAAACCCTCTACCCTTAACCCTCTACCCTCTCTCTCTCTCCCTCCTACCCCCTCTCCCTCTCTCAGGTCTCTCTCAAAGTCACTCCCTCTATCTCTCTCCCCTCTACCCTTAACCCTTAAACCCTCTATCCTCTACCCTTAACCCTCTCTCTCTCTCATAAACCCTAAACCCTCTACCCTCTACCCTTAACCATCTCTCTCTCTCCCTACCCCTCTCCTCTCTCTCTCTCACTCTCCTCCTCTCACTCACTCACTCACTCCTCCCTTACTCCTCCCTCTCTACCTTAACCCTAAACCCTAACCCCTTAAACCCTATGCATCCCACACACTTATCAACCCATATCCTCTATCTCTCCTCCCTCTTCTCTCTCTCAAGTCTCTCACTTAATCACTCCTTCTATCTCTCCCACTCCCTCCCTCCCTCTTCTTTCACAACTCCCTCTCTCTCTCCCTCTCCTTAACCTAAACCCCAAACCTTAACCCTTAAACCCTCTACCCTCTACTCTCTCTCTCAAGTCTCTCCCTCCTATCCCTCTCCCTCTCTTAGGTCTCTCTCTCTCTCTCACCCCCTCTATATCTCTCCCTCTACCCTAAACCCTTAAACCCTCTACCCTCTACCCTTAACCCTCTATACTTATTGACCATATAAGTATTATAGTGTGTTGCATTTGACATTTGATGCTACTTATTGACCATATTTTGATCTCCATCATACTTGAGGGAAACAATTTTATTTCATTGTTTGAGTTCCAGTTCTTTCACTTATCAATTGTTACTACAAACTATTTTGACAACGTGTGGCAAGGACTTCAACTCCATTGCAATATAAATATTTTTAAGAGTGGTTTTTTGTTAGGGGTTATATAATTTTTATACTTGACAATACTACAATCTCCTTGATACTTGAGGGTAACAATTTTATTGTATTGTCCCAATTCCATGTTTCTCACTTATCATTTTTATTACAAAACCATTTTGACAACATTTGGCAACACAACCTTTGTTGATTACAAGCTTAATTTTTTTGAAAAGTTTTATTTTATTAAGGTAAACACGGGGAAAGGGCTTGGACCCATTACAAGGTAGCCATAGAGTCCAACAGGATGAATCTCACCAATAGTGAGACTAGAAAAAATAGGGAACAAATCAAGTCTCCCAAGAAGATAGACAAGAACCAACTACAAAGAGGAAAACAACAAGACCAACAATGCTTTTGATTGGAGCATGAAATTAGAAACTAGTTTTGGAAGGACCCAAAAACCAACAAAGACAGTTGGGTGGTTGAACCCAAACTTCATCAAAGGCCTCAAAAGAGGGGCAAGACATGAATAAAATTTCCTTCCATTTTTCGAGAGAGCAAACTTATATGATGGGCTTTCAATCATTGCATCAAGGTTTCTCTTAACCTTGCAAAAATCACCAACCTTTGTGAAGAGGTCACACTCAACAGGATCCATCACCTCCCCCTTAACAATAGAGGGGCATTCAAACATAGCTTGCACCTTTTCATGAACATCTTGGCATATCAAGGAGAATTGTCTTGCATTGTGGAAGTGGTTCAGTTGTGATGGCTCATAATGTAGTTTTTGTTCCCAAACACCAAGCTTGGAGCACAATTTGACATTATTGGGAAACTCCAAACCAACCTCAATACAAATAGAAAATATAGCATACATGAAACTTGTTCTACTTTTTGTGACATCAACAATGGTAATGAACTGACCAATAGCATCAGCTATACCATGAATAATACTTTCATCTTAAAAATCCAATGGGAACTTTGGGAGACAAACCCAAATAGGAGCGAAATTTATCTTGGTAGGATCAAATCTAGCATATCATCTTTGTAAGTAAAGAAAATCCTTACCAAGAAACCAAGAACCTCCCAAAAGAACTTGAGAGCATTCCTCAATAACATTGAGAAAACCATTCAACAGAATCTTAACACTTAGTAGACTTGAGGAAAACCAACAATTAGATGCCCGACTACGAATAACGTCAATATTTGGTCTATGACCTAAAAATATTCCAATAAGAGAGTGTTGCAAGCCTGTAGAGGCTCTGTCTACACACACATCAGGTAGAGAAAGAGTAGGGATCTCAATTGGAAGAGTTTTTGTTAGTGGTCACAATTTTTTATTTTTATTTGAAAATCTTTTTGTTTTTATATGTAAATGTGGAGTGATAAAATACATTTTCCAAAATTAAAAGAAGAAAAGGACAACCATGTGGCACATTTTTGATTAAAATAGTGGTTTCTATAATTCTAACTCCATTATTATATCACAACAAAAAAAACAATTCTTAAATTTTCTCAACCATTTTAATAAAAGATACTAAAATATATAATATGTTTGAAGTAACTTTTTTTCACTTTGATTAAATAATGCTTGTATAATTCTAATATCATTATTACAACTAAAAATGAAATTATAAATTAAAATATTATAAAATACTTTTAAATAAATAAAATAAAAGTTATTCAATAAATAAAAACAAAGTAAATGTAATAAAAAATTAACAATTTTGATGGAGTTGAACAATATATTAATTTTTTCCTCTCCATAAAATCATCTATTTCTTAAGAAGAACAACAAACAATTACATGATCAAAGAAAAGATGGTGTTGGGCGGGAGTTCTTCACTATGTCTGTTAGCACTGGGCAGGAGTTCATGTGACGTTCAACGAGAAGGAGAGTTTTTGAAAGATGATGCTGTGCAGGTTGGTTTGGGCATGACCTTGGCTCCAGTGCCTCTGGCTCCTGTGGGTGTTCGGGTGCCCTGCGGGGGCCCTTCTCCTCGGGTGGCTGGGGCTTTGGTAAGCTCTTGTCCCCTCTGCTCCTAAAATTTCTGTGGTGCCGCCTTCTGTTCTGGCTTCTGGTGGTGTCCCTACTGCTGGCTTTAGGGCCACTTCGGGTTGCCATCGAAAGTTCTTTTTTGATGCAGTTTCAAAGGATTGTGCTCAAACTCTACCTACTCTGACTAGGGTTAGACCTTTGTCTTGTGCCCGTGCTTCCCCTGTTGTGGTCTGTGGACTTGAGGTTGCTGAAAGTGAGGATTACTATTTGAAACAAGGTGTGGTCTGCAGGTTTAATGGCTTTTGGCCCTCTGTTCCTGATCTCCATGATTGGGTTTCTGTCTCCTGGAAGCCTATTGTCTCTGGGCAGATTAAGCTCTATCCCAGCGCAAGGGGGTTTTTCTTAGCAACCTTCGCCTCCTCTGTGGAGTGGGACTGTGTGCTGGATAGGGAGTGGATGTGGGGTATTCATTTGCTGTTCATTAGGCCTTGGTCTCGCTCTTTCAATCCTCTTACGGAGCCGCTGAATACCATATCAGTTTGGGTTCAACTGCCGAATCTCCCTCTCTAGTTTTGGGAGGATTCTTGTTATGAAGCTATTGGAACGCCATTGGACGCTTTCTGAAGGTGGACTCTATGACTCAGGATCTTGGGCATACTACGGTGGCTCGTATTTTAGTAGATTTGGACATCTCCAAACCTCTCCATGGTGATGCGGTCTTATTGGTGGAGGAAAGGCCTTGGAATCAACTGTTGGACTATGAGGGCCTCTCTTTTCAATGCAAGAGTTGTTTCTCCACTGGTCATTTGGCCTCTGGTTTCCCTTTTGCTCACCGTAAGGGCACTGTTACCTAGTGGAAGGATGAGCTCTCATGGACCATCTCACAGTTGGCTCTCCCTCTTCGGATGGTTCCTCCGAGGAGGAAGACTCTCCCTTGGCTGATTCTTCCAAGGCGCCCGAGTCTTGCCAGATTCCTCTTCTGGCTATCCCTTCCGTGGAACCATTGTTGCCTCGAACTATTGTTGTTGTTCAGGCAGAGCCTACTTGTCCCTCGATGAAAACCTTTGAGGGTCCTTTGTTAGCTCCTGAATCCTCTTCTATGCTGTCGGTTCCCTCGCTGCATGGTGGCTCTTTGCCCGTGGTGGCTGTTGAGGATCCGCTCCTCTCGCCTCGCTTGGTGGACTTCAATTTTGAGTCTTCTTGGTTTGTTGTGTGGAGGAAGAAGAAGGGACTCCCCAAATCTGTTGCTACTTTACGATCTAGGGTTAAGGGAGTCAGATTAGTCCCCTCAAGTTCTGGGGTGGTCTAGTCCTTGTTTGTTGTTCAACAACTGTCTATCAACTATTTTTGTGTGTGGCCTATTTGGCCTGTTTTGCCCTAGTGGCTCTTGTTTGTTAAGGGATCGACTCCCTTATGTTCTAAGCTTCTTCTTCTAGTTCATGTCCTGGTTTGAACTAGTTCTTTTTTTGCCCTGAGGGCTATCCATGTGAAGGGTACAACACCCTATAAATGTTGCTTATTTAATAAAAAATAAACAATTACATGAAACTATGAACCAACTCATTTAAATATTATTAAAATTGTCATTTTAAGATCTAAATATTTTTCTTACATGGTATTAGCCCGTGATGTGGAAAATATTGATATAAATTGTAGGGAAATCTATTAGAGACGAGTTTTGAAAGAGTTTTAAGAAGGGAATTTATTTAATTCAGAGTAAGGTTGGGCAGCCATTGATGCTTAGAATGTGAAGTATTTCTCATAATGTTGAAGAACTAAACTCATAAAAGTTGCTTACGTGTGATTTTTTTTTGTTTGAGCACTTTTTATGGTTGAAATTAGCTTTTTAGAATTTTAAATACATATTTGATATTGGTTTTGGAGAAGATTGAATGCAATCTTTGTTTTTGGGATTGGTGTTATAAAATTTGTATTATTGATAATAGTTTGTTAATAAATATGGTGAATTTTTTAAAGATATTTTACTATTTTACATTTTATTTTAAGAACAATTGTTATTTTATTTGATTTGACTTCGTTAGTGTTACAAATGGTGAAATTTAATTAGAATCAAATTTATTTCATTGGAAACTCTTTAATGTACACTGCCCATGAAGGAAAGTTGCATGTTTTAGTGCATGGACTCTTTAAGCATGGAGGAGTTAGTATTAATGTGGTACAATAGTTAGATGAAGAAGACTAGCATTATAATTTTTATTCTTGTGGTATAAGTTTGGTATAGGAAAAAAAATTCTAGGATGAAATAAAGACACAAGAATTTTTTTTTGAAACTTGCAAATTTGAAGAGGTTTCTATTGGACACATGATTTAATGCTCATTTTAAAATACACTATCAAAATCAATTTACCTTTACACATGATCCTTATATATTCAATTTTTTGTGCTTAGGGAGATTATATGTTGTCACAAAATTACAATATCAATGTTTTTTCTTTACCACAATTAATTTCAAAAAAGTATGGTTAATGAAACTTTTATCACGTATTCTTCAAATAGTAAAACAATCTAATAGAATAATAACATTTATTAATTTAATTTTTATCATTTATTTTTTCAAATGTTATTTTTTTTAATAAAATAAAAAAAATTGCTGGTGCAACAAACAATAAAATATTAGATCAATTTTACCAATAAATTATTTTTAATGATTTAAATTTTATAATCCCAAAATCTAAAAAAAGAAAGATTTATCACATCTAAAAAAATTCCATATCAAATATCTATTTTTGAAAAAACAGTTAAAACTTTAAAATGAGCTTAAACATGATGTTTTCTATGCCTAGATGCTTGTAACCCTACAAATATCTTCTAAATAATGATAGCTTATGTAAAATTTGAAAAAATAATATTTTTTTTAATAACATAAGACACAATTTACACTCTAAGCGTTATGGATTGCATAGACTTCTTAAATTTTAAATCTATCATTTTTCCTTGAAAAAAATTCCTCTTTTCCAAGATTTCCAAAAACTCACCTCTACTAGACTTCTTTTCAATTCCTTTAGATTCATTCACCATTAGGGACCAATATCATCAAGGACCAGCTCCTTGATGCATTAGGTAGAATTTTGATGCCTCGGGACATATGACTCATTTGGATATTCAGATTTTGCTTGTGCATGACACCAAAACTTATTTGAATATTGAGATTTTGGACTTCTTTTCAATTCCTCTAGATTCATTCACTGATAGGGGCTATAGACACTGAAAAATATCCTAAGTTTGCGAGCGCCATTTTTCCTGGTTGTCATCCTTCCATAATTCAATAATTATGTTTGATCATATTCTTCTAATAATTAAATAATTTTTAATTATTTAATTAATTCACTTTCTCATTTCTATCTTGATCAATTAAAATTATTTAATTGCGCCGCTAATATATCACTTTCTTCTATAATTAAATAAATCATCATTTATTTAATTATTTTTCTATATTCAGATAATAATTATTATTATTCGACCTTTTATTCTTCTTTGATTAAATAATTGATGAAATTATTTAATTTTCATCTTATTTAATTAAATTATTTATTTGTCACTTGTCCCTTTCGTCCATTTTCAAATAGATAATTTAAAATAAATTATTTATGCACACCACCTAGTCAAAGATGCCCTGTCATTAACCCTTGTCGTTAGGCGAACCGTTATAGCCGTCAGGCGTCATACCTGTCATGATTCCTCCAAGAATAGCATATTTTTGGTACATCAATTCTAGACCATTGATCTTGGCATCTTTTTGAGACTCAATCTCAACCATCCATTCTGTAAACTCTCTCTCATGCATCCTCCACCATTAATCTTGGAATCCTTCTAGAGGATTAATCTCAACCGTCCATTCGAAAGGTTGTCTATAAAAACAACCTCCCTCATTCATTTTCAATTTAACAGCTATTTGTTCCAACTTTCTACTTACTATTTTGCAGGTATTTGCACATGTGAAGCAACAAATTTGAGGGCAAAGATTGCAAAAAGGAGAAATAGGAGAGCAAGGGAAGTGATTCAAGATTCAAGCATGGAGAGTATTTTAATTTCATGTTCTTATTTCCTTATGCTTTCATTGTTTTCTCTTGTTTAGGTGTGGTTAATAGCTTAGAGGTGTTAGCTGTCACTATTCTAGACTAGAAGTTAAGAAACCCCATCCTACGGGGGCCAATATCACCGAGGACCAGCTCCTTGATACATTAGATAGAATTTTGATATACACGATGACCCATTTGGATATTAAGATTTTACTTGTACATGTCACCAAAACGAGGTCACCAATTTAAGATTTGAGAGCCGTTCTTAAATTATTTTGGCTCTTTGATGCTGAATTGATAAAGATAAATTACACAGAAACCAATTATAAGTGGGTTTGAAGAGACTTTGTGAAGGAAGTAGTTTGTTTATTCTAATAGTAAAAACTATAATTTTAAGTTGCAGTGAATCTCGGTGGCCATTGTTTGAGAATGCTTATTTGGTATTACGGGTGCCTCGTATGGAAAAACGCTCGGTATGAAATCATTTTCACGGTTTCAAAGGCTCCATTTCAGAATCTAGGTAATTTTTGATGTAGATTTTTGGAAAATAGATGGTGAATCTGTCTTTATTTTGGGGATTGGAGTTATAAATTTATGTTTTTAAAAACATTTTAAAAGGATTTGCTGTATTTTCCTATCTTTCAACAAGATTTGTTGTTTTATTTTGTTGGTTTGTTTTGTGTTTAAAGATATAATGGTGAAAATCAAATAGATAGGTCTTTTTAGATGGGAATTAAATTTGTCTTACTCGCACATTCACCTCTTTGTTCTTTGTCCATTGTGAAAGTTAATGGTAAAAGGGAATATGTTTGTTGATCCAGCGTATGGATTCCTTCAACTCGAAGAGTGGAACATACAGTGATGATCTATGAATCTGAATTCTTCTCAGAGCACTTGGCCAATTTTAGAATAATGTTGTGCACCTTGGTATAATAATGGTCGAAAGAGGATTACCAAGTTTAAATCTCCATCCTTGCTGCATCATAAAGCACCTCTAATTTAAATGATGTCATAATGGTATATACTTTGAGTACTTTTTGAACACGTATACTGAGCAGTCAAAACCCTGATAAAATACAATCTGATTCTCTGTCAGGAGTCCTAATAGTACTGAAGTTATATTATTTCCAAAAACCTCATTCTTAATATTTCCGTGTCTTCGCTTTTGTGTTTCTCCAAAATACAAGAATTGATAGTAGTAAGTCGGTCAATTTGGCGGACCTACTATTAACACCATTAAACAAAACCTCTCCAACGCTGATTAAAAAGCTGCCGTAAGCAATATGTTTGGGCAACAAATAATTTTTCAGGTGGAAATCCCTATTTTACTGTTATCAATGATCAAATAACCTATTGGGTTTTGATTGAGGGAACTTGCCACCCAAGAAGTGATGCAAAAGTTCTACTATTCTATTAAAAATATAAACTCCCAAAAGATCTGTGAGGTCAATATAAAGTTCTACTATTCTATTAAAAGTATAAACTCCCAACAAATCTGTGAGGTCAATATAACATATTAACAAGGTGTCTTTATAAAAGAATATAAAATGAACTATTTTGTTATTTTGGTTTCTAACTGCGGCGAATGTATAAACAATCTAAAACAAATTGTCAAGGTGTCAGCTATCTGATAAATGAGTGCCACAAACCAAAAATATAAAAAATGACATATTTTATCATATAGGTCTCAATTGTGATCCAAAATGTTTAAGGAAGGGATGAAGCCTTAAGTTACTTTACAAAAAGCAAAAGCTGGATGTATAAACAATCTACATCTCATAAAAAAATATAAAATCACCTATTTTATTATTTTGGTTTCTAACTATGATCCAAAGTTCATGTATACAAAAATGAAGGATGAAAGTATAAACAATCTACATCAAATTGTTCAGGTGTAAGCTATCTAATAGACGAATGCCACAAACCAAAAATATAAAAAATGACATTTTATCAGATAATTCTCAATTGTAATCCAAAATGTTAAAAAAGAAAAGAATGAAACTTAAACTACAAGAACTAGATGTATAAACAATCTACATCTCATAAAGAAAGGATTAATATATAAACAATCTATAACACATAAGGAAGAATATGATAAAATGAACAAATATTTCTATACCCATGGCAGTTCATGTCCCAACTATGTAAGTGCATGCAATTTAATTCCGTTCCAGCAACAATAGCTCTTGCAACAATACAAGGAATGCATATGTATATTCTCAATAACAGATATTGGAAGGAAACCTTCTACAAGAACCACTAATAAAAGACAAGGCATGCTAGAATTTAGTTTAGCGAATGAATTAAAATAAAAGCTCTAATCAAATCCAACAAAGCTGCCATGATAATCACCTGACATGGGACCAGCTCATCTCATTTGCAAAGCAATCTAGGAAACTCATTTGAATATTTTATGTTAAAAAATCTTGTTTTAGTCTTTTTAAACTATCAATTGTTCCCAGATAATCAAGTTAAGTTAGATCTGTACAAAAATTTCCATCTTTCCGACTTTGCCATTAAAACAACAGGAAACCAAAAACATGTCTATAGATAATTTAAGAGCAATTGCATTTGCAGCAATACAGGAATTTCAATGAATATAAGATGGACAGAAAGGTACAATATTGCCAGGTTATGAACATAAAACATAATAACCCAGGTAAAAGTTCCATGTTTTAATATTAAAAAAATATACAATATTCTCATAGTCAGCATAAAAATACACAGAATAATTGCTCGCTTCACTAAGATCAAGTTCCATGTTTTAATATTAAAAAATATACAATATTCTCATAGTTAGCATAAAAACACACAAAATAATTGCCTGCTTCACTAATATCAAAAAATTTGAATCAGGGAATTCTAAACTAAATCAAAGATCTAGGATTCTTATTTTCCTATAGAATGGTAATTTCCTACACAGTAGAATAATTAGATAGTTCAAAACAAAATAAGAGAGCAAAGGAAATCCTGAATAATTACAGCTCAGAAAGTGTTAAAAATAATATCTCAAAGATTAACCCAATTCACTTGTATTTTGCGTAGGGATCATCATTGGGATAATAGTTAATATCATAACCTTTCAATATTTCCTGATAATATACCATTTCGGAAGAACCATAAATTTCTTGAGGACTCATTTGATAACCAGCAAAGATTGGTGCAGTATCACTCACTTCCTTTTTTGACAGGCTTTCCCCTCTGGTAAAACCTCGCTGGTCACCTTCATCTTCTCTGTATTTTTGTAGGAAAATGGTTAATGTACGCACATAATCTTCAAAACCCAACTTGTACATGGACCAAAGGAGATCATCTGCAGTGATGGTTTTCCTCTGTTCTTGTTTACAACGTTCATTTGCTTCACTGGTGATGAAATTTATAAACTCCGATACACATTCTTGCATGGTGTCCTTTGCATCATCAGCTATCTTTGCATGAGGAGGTAATACTTTTCTCATTAGCCTGATGACGTTAGCAACAGGCATGTATCTATCTTGCTCTCTCACAACATAATTTTCCTTAATATCTCCGTCCAAACAGCTTCTGCAGTCCTGGTTTGTAAAGCTTCTGGATCCTCTCATTTTACCTGTGTGAACATCCTCCCTATTACTGTCCTCAGAGCTTTTGCTGCCCTGCCCTGGAAAGCTTCCTGATCCTGACATAATGTCTGCATAGACAAAGAGAGTACTAGCGTTATAGTCCGTTTATAAAAATCTCAATCAATGTTCATGCAATACAGAAGCCTTAAAATGTTTTCTTAAATATTAGAACTCAAGGTTAAAAGCATTATAGTTGAATATGACATTTTCCAATAATCTTCAAGGCGTTTTCTTTTTACCATCTTTTGATATGCACCCACTACAGGAAAGACAATTTACTTTACTTCCAGTATCCAATAATGGAGCTGTTGTTTACCTCATGCATGAATGCATGGACTGTTACAAACCCCAAATGATCTGTATCAGTCAGGGTAGGGTCTCAGGAAGGGGCTGCCGCTCCTATTTCTACCGTACAGGTGGCTCTGTGGGATCTATTTTTCTGTAAAACTGCAAATATAGAATCTCTACCTAAAGGACTCATTTGAGGTGCAACTTCATCTAGGGGCTAGAAAGTTTTAGGTCAAATGGCAGCATTCGGTTACTGGTTTTCATATTCTACCATCTTTCTCTAGTTAGATCCTAAATCCCCCTAGAGAATTGCTCAAGTCCTCCATCATCAAGCCCCCCACATAATGGGACCACCAGGTTATATTAATATATTCCTGACCTAAGTCATTCATAACTCTTCATATAATAGGCATTGTTGTGTACAGGGAAAGTTATTTTCCTCTCTGTAACCCAAAATTATGATTTATTTTCAAATGTGTGGGATACAGAGTCATATTGCTGTGAATGGGTTAGTAGCACAGCAGACAGATTGCTATGAAGATGACCGAGTTCAAAATGTCTGACTGATTTTGCCTCGGTATGGTGATGACCGAGTTCAAAACCATCTCGGTTGCATGCAGAAACTAAAAAACAGTGAAAAACGAAGATTAGAGACCATACTCACAAGATAATAATGCAACTGTGCATCAGAAACAAGAAAAAAGGATACGCCTGATACTGCATGCAGAAACACTGAAGTCATACTCCATCCTCCATGGGCAAATATAGGCAGCTGAACAGAAAATCATAATAAATAAGATACACACCATATTGTCAATTATAGTATAATGGCAAGTCAGAGAGTAGTTGTCATGATGGTCAAGCTATTTCAAGAAAAAAATTCACCAGAAACATTCTGGGTTTGGTATTTCATTCTTTCAACTTTCAACCAAAAAGGCATTGGAAGGTTGATGATGCATTACCTAAATTTTGAAGACCATACATCATGGGCCCAAATTTTGACGGGCATTGTATGCAATGCCAGGAGTCATTCAAAGCTTGGATGGCGAGCTCGTAAGCTTGATGCATTACCTAAACCTTGAAGATTACCCATCACATCCCATGGGCCCAAAGTTTGACGGGCATTGTATGCAACTTCAAGAGTTATTCAAAGCTTTGATGGCAAACTCCTAAGCTTGATGACCAGCCCAAATGCGACTCTTAAGCTTGTAACAAAAGGTATTCAGAGAACCTTTGGGCTTCCCAAAGGTACTCCAAAAGCCAAAATCTTGAAGTTTTATGGGAGGTGTGTCATGGATGATTTTATATTATTCATAAAGAATTTTTAGTTATGGAAGTGAATTTTTGTTTAAATATTTTATCTGAATCAAAAACTGAGAGGCATCTATTCTACCAAATTTATCAGAATACGAATCAATTTCTAAATCTACATTTCAAAAAAATATATATTATCTTAAAAAACATATGTTTCACCTTGACATTACAGAACGTAAAAAAACGACCAAGATGAATGTGACAAATTCATTTAATGAAAGAAAGGCAGCGGATCTTACCTAAGAATAATCTCTTTGAGGTATATCATTAAACAAAGCAGGAAAAAAGGATGAGATATTTGCTTACTTATAAGCAACGCATAAGCATAGATCATAACTCCTCATTTATTGTAATGAAAGAAATTGATTGGCAGAATTAATGCCAACTGAAAGACGTGTAGCGCATGGACGTGATCATCAATGTTCTATTTTTCAAATCTTTCAAATTCCTCCGTCCGCTTATTCGAACGTTGAAATTATGAATGCCAATTAAATGCAGATCTGAGCACTCTAAATTTGAGAATCCGTGGACAAATTTTGACGTGATATTCGCAGATTTGAAATTCAAAATGCAATATTGTGATCAATGTGAATACGTTCAATGTTCGTAAAGAATATGTCAAGTTTTTTGATCTACGGTAAAAAAGCAGGATTTTATTAATTCTGATCGTGGGGTCGAGTTTTCCAAAACTAGATTTCTCACTGGTTCTTATGATTTCCACTGTTTATTTAGATTTGTTCGTTCAAAATTGAGCAGCGTGATGGTCTTATTTAAATTTTAAATTCAGTCTTAAAGAATCTTCTGCTATTATGATTTAACAGCTAAATTTTAGGAATTAAAATTATGCTACAGAAAAATAGGGACTGAAATTAATGCAACTGCATAAGATAGAATATGTCAGGGCTGCATATATTTCCTCTCTTTTTTAACCATTTTCCTTCAAATTTTTACTTTTAAAATATTTTTTATTAACAAACTCATTATTAACAATTTATCTTTTAAATTTTTATAGTAAACAATTTAATTCATTATCAATTTATTTAGAAATTATTTATGGAGCTGTGGCTCATGAATATTTAATTTTTCTTATTTTAAACAGTCATCTTAAATTTATATTAATAGTATTAATAACTATTTGTGCAGTAAAAATTTGGAAAAAAATTTGAAGCAGTTGTTGTTTATTTCCAACTCTTTTTTTTCCACAGCTTATTTTTAATTCTTAAAGAGTCATTGTTCCATTAAAATAAGGAAAGATTCTAAATTATCTTTTTCCCATGATTAAAAAATTGCATGGAACACTCCAACTGCTCAAATTTAAACAAAAAAAATAAGTGGCATGAAGACATGAGATTAAATAAGAATAAAAATTCAAATTCATGAGACCACTACTTCACAAAATATTCTTAAAAAATTAATAACAATTGCTAAACAAAATAAACTAAACAGCCCCATAGAATCATTGTCTAACTGATTAGTAATTATAACTTATTAATTAAATTCAATAATACTATATTATTATTCATTTTTTTAAATAAAGCTCTATAGTCAAGTGAATACTTTTGATACTTCAGATTTTTTTATACAAATTTAAAATTTACATTTATCATTTAAGTATTTGCTAAATAATTTTGATTTTTTTAAAACCTCACATTCTATTATAATTGATTGTTTTTCTTTATATTATTATGTGAACTTTTAAAGTAATTCTTAAATTTTATCATCCTTTTTTTATCTCATTTTGTGTGTGTTGTTAAGGGGGTTTAATCATCTACATATCATAAAAATCTATACAATTAATATCTTTTTTTATTGTGTAATAATAATATAAGCATTTAGCAAACTAGTTTGAGTCTTTTTATAATAGAATCTGTCTTAAAAAATTTAATTATTTTTATTGAAAGTAGACAAATACAAAATATTTGAAGCTTAAATGTTCAATTTCATACATAAATCTTCATTATTATGTATAAAAAGGGCCAGGTGAGATAAAGAGATGTATGGCATGCCCTAGCAGGTTGCTTAGGCGGTCTTCTACCATATCTGTCACATCCCTTCCTTCCAAACTCTTTAGAATGAATCTATATCAATTTGCTTTAGTAAACACTCAATTAAAGTAGGGTATGGAGCAATGAAGAAATTTATGAGAAAAGACACAAGTTTGGTGTGTTGTAGATAAGGATAGAGTGTGAGGTGGAATACTATTAGTGATGAATGATCAAGTGATGCCTTGAGTAAATTATTATTGATGCTTGCAAGGTAAATGAAAAATAATAGGTACCTCCTCTTTGCTGTCTTTTCCATCTTATTATTTCTTTGTCAATCTACAAAACAAAATTTTGGTGTGAGAGTGCATACAATAGTGCCATATGCTACTTCACATTTTCAAAGGATTTAAATTAAGCATGATGATATAATCTTTGGTGTACATATGCTGGGCAAAGAAGATGAAATCGAGGATTGTGATGCTATAGGAATGGTGGGGAGTTGATTTTGAAATTGAGAATCATGTAGCTAATAGAGCTAAATTGGATTTGGGTTATAAGACTACAATTCTTGATTTACACCATTATAAAGTTGATTTGAACATGTTGTAGAAGTAAATTGAGGCTCTAGGAAAGAATTTTGAGCTCCACATTCTAGATATTTTACTTTCATGGACTCCACCACAAGCAACTATGATATACTTAATGAGCTTATCACCATTGACATCAAGGGTGTTCTTATTCCCAACAATATCCATAACTTTAAGAGGTGCACTAAAATTACCATTTTCTAGATGTCTTATATTACTACTTTCATAGACAAGAACTTATGGAGATGCCATTTTTATTACTATTATAGAATTTGTTCATTTCAACTCATTTATTTGCACTTTATATCATTAATTTACTTGTTGAGTTTGAATGCAATGAAGAGAAAAAGATTAATTCAGTTCCAAGGTTGAACTTGTACTAACAAACTATTGGCACAAATTTAGTAATTAGGATTAAGATTGACCCAATAGGGGCCTAGATTGGGTGTTTAGCCATAGAAATTTCCACACATTATGGTAGGGATTGATGGTCTTGTGATACAATCCTTATTCAAAAATAATATGCCTCATTGGTTTAGAGTTAGGGAAGGATGCTGTATTCTAATTTACCTTTACTATTGGGTAAGTGCAAAAGATGGGGGGACAAAAAGGGGTCTTAAGTGGCCACTTTTTTTTGTGAAATTAGGAAATACTAACCTTGGATGAGAAATTGAGGATAGTTACACTCAAAATTTTAAGATGCATCATAAAAAATGTTCATAGTGCTTCAAGTCTACTTTTTAAACTGCTATTTTTTATTTTTAAATTGTAAAGATTAAGGGGTTCAAAAAAGGAAGCCACAAAATTTGGTGCTATTTTTGTCAAAAAAACATAACATAGCGTCTTGTATGGCTCCCTCTTGAAAGGTTAACTTTTTTTCCAAGGTATTTTAAAAATCGTTTCGATGAGAAATTAGCTAACAACATGTAGTTTATGCTCGATTTTTCTAATAATTTTTAATGAATATTTAATTTTTTACTAATTTTCAAAGTGGACACATCCTAAAAAATAGAATGTTGGTCGTGCTACCCCTGTAATTTTTGAAAACTAATTAAAAAAATATATTTTTGAATGTGTGTAGAATAGAGTCTAGTTTATAAAAATGTAATTTATTTGAAATTCAATGAACGATTAAAAAATAAAGTAAAAAATAACAAACACTGGTTTTTGAGAAAAAAATGGACACACAAACAAAACAAATTAAAGATGAAAGGCTTAACATTGTCAAAATGTGAAAAAATTTACATCGTTAAATAGCTAAGAGAGAGCCTAACATTACCCAAGTGTTTGATTTAGTCGACCTTGAAACATGTGCAAACCTGACGGTTAGCATGAACAAGATTATGTGAAATCTTGTAGAATATGCAAAAACACGTCTTTAGACATTGGGAAGGAACTCCAAGCCTTTGGGCTGGAAATCCAAAGCAAATCCAAGCCTAAGGCTTGGGGATTCCCAAAGCAAGACATAATGTGAGCATGTTATAACATGCTCACATTACATTTTGTATTGAAATTTGTTCCTTGTCAATGAATTTTTAAAAATGTGCCAAAATGCATTACCAAAACATGCCAAAAAGCATTGATAAAATGCAAGCGCGTTATACCATGCTCACGTTTTGGTCTACATTGAAATTTTGTTCTACTCTTTTTTTCTCTTTCTTCTTATTTTTTTAGGGAAACTATATACATGAAATACACATTTAAGTTGACATTTACATATGGACATTTACTTTCTTATAATTTAAGTTATATTTCATGTATATAGTTTTAGAATTTTCAATGAGAGTGGTTTCAAATCTGTAAGAGTTATAATGCAAATTCTAGTTTTTGGAAGATCTTATAATTTT